>SJJU01071437.1:0-10607 GCA_012932125.1 Conopomorpha cramerella | reverse complement strand
TGTGTATCAGTTCTTTTCGGTAATCAAACCAATGGGGAAGCACTATGAGCCAAAAATCTGTAAGCCGTGTTATCAGAAGCGTTACTGTGGCTATTAACAACATTATGCTGAGGAAATACGAAAAATTTCCTATGACTACAGCTGAACGACAGAGAGCAAAGCAAAAGTTTTCTACTGCAGCCCAACCTTTTCCCAACACAATTGGTGCTATAGATTGCACTCAAATCAAAATATTGGCTCCAAAAATACATGAAGAATCCTATGTTAGCGGCCATCATAAGGGTCATTCCATAAATGTACAAGCAGTAAGTTCATGTCAGAATATTGTACCATAGAAATGTAGGTTTATTAGGAACTTCAGGTCTGCCGATAAACCAGGTTTGTAAATAAAATCACCCATGATATTAATATTAAGATAATAGATATATACGCTGTCTTGTCGGAATTAGCGGAGCGGAAGTCTAGGGGCTATTTGTGGTCTAAGGAACCCCCCTATGTTACTCCCTATGATTCTAAGGCTTTGGTTTAGAAGTAGATTTTTCCTAACAAAATAATTAATATGTTATAGGTATTCCAGTGTTGGCGCCCCTTACAATAATAACACGAACACATACGTCATAGACCACACATATGATCGAAACAAACACAACACAAACTAAAAGAAAGCACACGCGCGTGTCTTGCGTAGTGCAAGCCACGCCCCCACGCATGTTTGTGTATGTCAATGCATGCACACTAAAACATTTTTGACACAAAAGGAAATTTATTGAAAACCATTATGCTTAAAAAAGTTCCTTTTCTTCTTGTCAGATGTCGCTACCACAATGAATCGCTAGTTAAGTTTCTGTCTTGTAAAGTTCAATTGAAATCCATGTGTACTTACGTGCTATACCTACTTACCTTCGCGAAGTGATTATGATAGGCGAAAGCTAAAAAACCGTACAAACATGCACTTTAAAACAAAAATACGACTGCCGCCATCCAGTGGTAGATTTTGGAACTACAACTCGATAATATCCGATTAGGTATGCAGTAGTTTCTATCCTGTACCTATTCCAACCACATGCGTGTGAAGGTTCTTAGTAGGTACTACCTAAGTATTTGAAAAGTTATCCTACCTCGAAGCGTACGCAATATCTATCGGCCTACCTAATAATAAACACACATCCAAAACTTACCTTCGTAGGTCCCTCATGAGAACTTTTCAGTAGGTAAAGAGGTGCTGCTATGGCAGAAAAGTGAATCCCTTCACTTGCACACACGCAAAACAATGAACTTCCGAAGAACACATTACATTGTTGTTGACAGAACATGCAGCGTGTATTTGTCAGAAAAGCGAAGCGGAAGTCTATGGGTTATTTGTGGTCTAAGGAACCCCCCTATGTTACTCCCTATGATTCTAAGGCCTTGGTTTAGAAGTTAATTACACTAACAAAATAATAAATATTTGTTTCAACTTCAGTAAAAACGCCCTTATAATAAAGAGGGAAAGAGAGAGAGAAATGTGTATACCATTCATTACACAACACACACGTAAACATGGTGTTGATACAGCTCTAAACCCTTGAGAATGTGTGAGTGCTGGTCATCGACTCCAAAAAAAAATAGGTACCTAGTTAGCCTACTGCACTCCTCTACAAGGATATTTTGGCGTGTGGCTAATAACTTTTGGCATCCAATTTAAACCTATTGAGTTTTATTTTGAAGCATAATGATTGAATATTATTACAACACGAGCATACATAAATGACCTAAATCAAACAATAAAGGAACCACAGGAATTAATAGATCTCACATTAAATAGGTATTCAGCTCTCACGCGCCAAAAGATCCTTGTAGCACTGTACAATAGGTAAGGTTCGCCGCGTAAGTAATTACTACTGTTTGAGAAAATCGAGTCTTGTTGTGATGGGTAATACAAACCCACACCAGACAATCATTGTGGCAGTCTAGTAATCAGTAACTAGAGCCAAATAATACCTAATACTTAACAGTTCCTGCCTACCTGGTAAATAAATAAAAAGATGAACAGGATAATGCAAATAACTTCGTACTTACAACAAATGAAAATCTACACATATTAAGGTAAGGTACATACCTACCTACCACTGACGACGGGCGAAAGGCGCAGCGGCCATCGACAAATAGATCTAAACAAAAAACCAATGTAGGTAAGTATTTACTATTCTTACCTTCACGCACGCACTTCTTTAACCGTAATTTTGAAAAATACACTTACTCAAAGCACTGCACTAAGTACCTATACAGGTATTTAATAGTTAAGAAACACATTCACACACACAACACAACCTATAACTCCATCACTCACAGGCACGCACCCGGTGACATTCATACCTATTGCGCTTTCGTGTGTCGACCATGGCGGCGGCGGCGGCGGCGGCCGCCCGATCCGCGGGGGGGGCCATCTTCTAAATTCAAATGCCCGAAATTGCATTTAAAAGGTGCGACTGAATAATTATTTACTTATAAAAAAATGGTTACTTATCGTCTGTTTAGGCTGATTCAGAACGAAAAGCTGAGAAGTGGTTTATGAAAGAACGATGCTGGTTCCTTAATTGTAATGTAGCCCCAAGACCAAAAACGAATTTTATTGTCCTTGACCTTTCTTATTTTTCTCAGTATTTGTAATTTAATCCCCAATCACAATTTATTTGGATAATTCTTAAGTACTTACCAATTCAAACAATTTTTCTCTAAAAAGGTCACTGGGTGTCTACCCATTTTATTTTCCCACTGTTGGAAGACTCCACAATGACATAAAAAGGGGATGAGTCATACAATAAGCTAATCAGTTAATATTACATAACGTGTCAAATAATTACAATGTAACTGGTCGTCAATCAATACTATTATATCAGTCGGTCATGTATTGTGTTAGTAACAAAAACGACTAATTCATACCGAATCACTTACGTACTTTACCTACATTTTCAGCAGGGACCGGATAACGTAAATGACTATATGTTTATGTCTGAATCTTTGTGGCCAGAAAGATTATTCTGCAGTAGTTATTTTATTTGTTGGTACTTTCACAACACTGTAACTAGGGATCCGCAAAAAGTATCGATACCTCAAAGTATCGATTCTTTTGTTTCGATACCAAGTACTTTTGGAATCGATACTTTTGTTCCGATACCTTTTAGGTATCGATACTTTGTTCTCTATTTCTAATAAATTATTCGTTTGAGCAAAAATATCGATATTTCATGAAAATAATTTGTCACATGGGGATCGTCTGGTTAAAATTTTATTCATGTCTGATTGCACTCAGGATAATTGGCAGTTTTCAAAATAATTGTAATATGTCTTTTTGCTTCATAATGAGTTTAATGCCAAATTATTTGTGATTTTTATTATGTTGAAACGTGGAATTGTAATAAAAACTTGTAATAAAAAATTTTCGGTAATTTTCAAGAGTTTCTAAATACCTAAATAGAGTGACTATTTTATGGGACACGTGAAACTTAGCAGTACAAGAAAGACTATTCAAAATTTGTATAAATAAATGTATGTATTAAAAAGTACTCGATACCTTGTGGTATCGATACTTTTGTTCTGATACTTTTTTGGTATCGATAATTTTCGTACGATACTGGTATCGAGTAAAGTATCGATACTTTTGAAATTTTGCGGATCCCTAATTGTAACTTTTATCGAATATTTTTTTAAACCATAGACTTAACCTATAGTTTTTATAAAAAGCTTGCGAATACAACGCATAAAACAAAAACAAGATTGTCATTGCTATTGTACGCCCCGGGGTCGAGAAACAACGGCTAGAATGCCGTAGAGGTACGTCGAACATTCGAGAGGCCTAAGGAACATTCCAGTATCCAAGTCGGCGCATACAAACCACTACACAGTGCCTATATGCGTCACAATGTAGTAGAAGGATCTCGAAAGATCGAGAATAGTGTGGTATATTTCGGAAGCCACAAGTACTTACCTTACCTCGCCACAAGTAGGTATAAACCTACTTACCTACTGTTGGGTGTAGGTATAAACACGCGAGCCGACCGACGTACCACAAGTAGGTATAAACCTACTTACCTACTGTTGGAGTAGGTATAAACACGCGAGCCGTCCGACGCGACGTTTAGGTATTTAATTATTATTATTAGAAGTCGACTCGAGAATGTACCTGAACCTACTCGAATGTTCTGGATTGTGTACCGTGGTATATAAAGAGCGACGATCGAGTCGGCGGGACAGTTTCAACTAAACAGTGATACAGTGAACATCAAGAGAGAAAATTAAAGAGAGTTAACAAGTGATTGTGTGATTGTGAAAGTGTTTATTAGCGGTGTTAGTTTAACGATTGTAATTAGTTTGTGTAATTATAGTGCCTGAATAAAGTGTAATTCTTGATTTTCGTAATAGTGTCATTTTTCTATCGGTACCCACCCCCCACGTACGTAACATTTGGTGTCAGAAGTGGGATAGAAAATGCCGATCACTCCACGAGATCAAGAACCGGAGGGCGTCCAGACCCGGAGCCAACGTGCAGCGGAGGACTCTACGGCAGCCGTGGCTGGTCCATCTACTGTCACTGCACCGGCATCGTCACCAAGACCGAAGGCCGAGATTGACCTCAACACTATCCTGATTTTGTTGAAGGAACAATCTCGAGCCCTTAAGGAAGCCGAGGAGAGACAAGCTAAGGCCCAGCAGGAAGCACGGGAAGCCCAGGAGAGACAAGCCAAAGCCCAGGAGGAGCAGTATAAGAAGCTGTGTGTAAGCCAGCGGGAAGCCGAGGATAGACAAACTAAGGCCCAGCAGGAAGCCCGGGAAGCCCAAGAGAGACAAGCTAAAGCCCAGGAAGAACAGTATAAGAACCTGTGTATCAGCCAGCGGGAAATCGAGGAGAGACTATCTAGGGGACAGGAAGAACAGTCGTGCATACTCCGTGAAGTCCGGGAGGCCACAGCAGACTGGAAAAAGGAGATGGCCGAAGTCCAAGAGAAACTGACTGATATGGATATAAAATTTGAGGGCCGTATCCAAAACGTCAATGAAAAGGTAGAAGACCACGATAACCGCCTACAGAAATTAGAGGTCAAAGTGGCTACTGGTGCCTGCGGATCCGACACCTCGGTTCCTGTAGGTGGAAGATTTAAAGTTCCCCCATTCGACGGCACTTCCTCGTGGACCGCATACAAACTGCAGTTTGAGTCTGTCTCTCAGGCCAATGGGTGGAGTAAAGACCAGGCGAAGACAGCACTCACCTTGGCCTTGCGAGATGAAGCCCTCACAATACTAGAAGCATTGGGAAACGAGAGGACATACGATCGCCTGCTTGAGGCATTGGAGGCTCGATACGGCGATAAACATTTGGAGCACGTCTTCAGAGCCCAGTTGAAGGACCGGACCCAAGGACGTAACGAGTCTCTACAACAGTGGGCTTTGGAAATTGAAAAGCTGGTGAGAAAGGCGTACCAGACAGCGTCGGCCTCTTTTGTGGACAGCATGCTCGTACAGGCGTTCATTGACGGTATTCGTGAGTTGGAGGTAAGAGCTGCTGTTCGATTGGGGCATCATGGAAGCCTAAAGGACGCAGTTGCACATGCCTTGGAAGTAGAAGCTGTTCGACAAGACTCGCGACCCTATAAAGTGAGAGAGGTGTCAGTCAGTGAGTCATCCTCTAAGAGCCGCGAATACAGTCCACGTTGCTACCGGTGTGGAGAAAGAGGGCACCTGCAGTCGAATTGCCCAAAAGAGAGCAACAGGCGGCGAAACCTGGATGCCACTGCAAAATCTACTGACACTAGTGCAGCAGAGCCGCAGCAGGGAAACGAGTAATAGCCAGGACTAAGGGACGAGTGCTGGCTGGTGGTCGAAATGTCCCAGTTGTGATCTCACAAGCAAACGACGGGAATAGTCTGGTCGTCAAAGGAGGAATTGGACGGATAGCATGTCACCTTACCATCGACACCGGAGCTTCTCGGACAGTAATTAGTTCTCGGCTACTTAAACACCTGACGAGAGATCACCTAGTCCGACCTAATAATCTAAACCTTCAAACGGCTACCGGTCAGTACATTTCCGTCCATGGGGAGCAAGAGGTGGAGATGAAGATAGCCGAAAGGAGTTATTGGCACAAAGTCATCGTCGCCAACATCGTTGATGACTGCATTATTGGGTTAGATTTTATGCGTAGATACAACTGTAAAATTGATGTTAAAGGTGGCGTCCTTAAAATTGGGACTGATGAAATACCCATGGAAGGTGGTGTAAACGGGAATGTCTACTGTGCTCGAAGGACGGTTCTTCAGCCAAAGTCGCAAGCCTTAGTTCCAGTGAAATTGCCGTACTACACGGGACGAGGATCTCACCGCTGCGTATTAGTAGAAAAGCTAGATGATGACTGCCCTTGGATAACCGCTCGAACCATCGTTACAACATCATCTGCAGCATTTATAAGGGTCCTGAACCTGAGTGATACCAAATACGCATTGCAGAAAGGAACTCGTATAGGTACTTGCGAAGAGATTTCTTGGTTAAGAACGTGTCAAGGTACAGACGTGAACACGGGGCTGTCAAATGGAAATATGGACTTGGGAAGTCTATTGGACAGTTGCCAAGAAGATCTCAGCATGGAAGAACACACAAAGGCGCGTAGTCTATTACTGAGATATAGTGACATCTTTTCTCTACACGATGGTGACATTGGAAGGACTGGAGTAGTTCAGCACGAAATTAACACTGGTGAGATCATGCCTATTAGACAGCGTCCTCGGCGAGTTCCAGTGGCTCGGGAAAAGGAAGTGGAAAGCATGATTGAGGAAATGCAGGGAAGCAGGGTGATCGAACCTTCGACCAGCCCTTGGTGTTCACCGGTCGTTTTAGTGAAGAAGAAGGACGGCACTTTGAGATTTTGCGTAGACTACCGCCGACTTAATGATGTGACCAAGAAGGACAGTTATCCCTTGCCACGAATCGACGACACTTTGGATACTTTGAATGGGATGAAGTGGTTCTCCACGTTGGATTTGAAAAGTGGCTACTGGCAAGTAGAAATCAAGGAGGGAGACAAAGAGAAAACTGCCTTCTCTACTGGCAAAGGACTATGGCAGTTCAACGTCATGCCCTTTGGATTATGTAATGCTCCAGCTACATTTGAGAGACTAATGGAACAAATACTCGCAGGACTACTTGGAGATACATGCCTGGTATATTTGGATGACATCATCATCATTGGCAGAGACTTCGACGATCACCTCGCCAAGCTAGAGCAAGTTTTCTCCAAATTACGAGACGCAAGACTTAAGCTTAGTCCCAAGAAGTGTTCGCTGTTTAAGCGTAAGGTGAACTATTTGGGCCATGTTATATCAGCAAATGGAATACAGACAGATCCTGAGAAGATTAGTTCCGTAAAGGACTGGCCGATGCCAAAGGATAAGACTGCAGTAAGAGCCTTTCTGGGTCTTTGCTCGTACTACCGAAGGTTCGTTAAGAACTTCTCTGACATAGCCAAGCCACTACACCAGCTGACTGAAGAAAAGCGATCATTTGTCTGGACGGATCAGTGTGCTCTGGCATTCAACCACCTTAAAGAAAGGCTTTGTGAAACGCCTATTCTAGGATACCCGGCTCCTGACATGGACTTTATTGTTGACACCGATGCAAGTAACACGGGTATTGGAGGTGTCCTGTCACAGAAGAAGGGAGATCAGGAAGTTGTGATCGCTTACTTTAGCAAATCTCTATCGAAACCAGAAAGAAATTACTGCGTCACCCGGAGAGAACTGCTCGCTGTAGTAAAAACCTTACAGCATTTCAGCAAATATTTACTTGGCCGTAAGTTTCGTATCAGGACCGATCATGCAGCTTTGAAGTGGTTACTGGAGTTTAAAAATCCTGAAGGTCAAGTAGCTCGCTGGATTGAGCAACTCCAAGAGTATGACTTCCACATCGAACATCGCAGCGGAAAGTCACATGGAAATGCAGATGCCCTGTCCCGAAGACCCTGTCCGGACGATTGCAAGCATTGCTTGAGACAGGAGGATAAAGACTGCATCAGGATGTTGCGGACGGATTCAGTCAGCGACGGCACTCCCGACCAATACGCGGAGTACGTGCCATGCGTGGTACTGTCTATACCCTTTCGCTTCGTCTCATTCACACACATTAAATCAATATTCTTATCATTCATCACCTTGCAAACTTCATCAATCTTACTGTCCCATCCTCCACAAACATTCAGCGTGGCAAATCGAGCCTCCGCAGTCCACTTTTCGCCTCTCCGAGAGACCTGACGTGACGGGTGGCGAGCCTCGTCGCCGCTATAAATGAATCTTGCTGGTGTACTCATTTTGGTCCCACGAGACGCTAGGGATAGAAAGGGTCGACCACATCAGAGCCCCGCGTGATGTGGCGGTTCGACGAGTCGACTGCAGGCGGCCGCCCGCACCGTGGCCTGGCGGTACTAGTCAGGAGAAGAGTCGTCCATCAACCACTGCCCGTCCTCCAGCAGAGGACGTTCAACGCCCTGGGTGTCGAGCTGTTCGTCGCCGGCGCCCCGCTGCAGCTCTACGCGGTGTACAAGCCGCCGAAAATCCCCCTCGACGCGGCGGATGTACACCGCCTTGTCCGGGACAACCCCACACCCGTCATCGCAGCCGGCGACTGGAACGCCAAACACCCAGGGTGGAACTCCACCACCACCAACACGAGCGGAAGACGACTCTTCGACGACGCAGAGGCCTGGCACTACGAGGTCATCGGCCCGGTAATGCCCACGCATTACCCGCCGAATGACGTCCATCTCCCGGACGTCATAGACCTCGCTGTCTGCCGGGGCCTCCACCGCCAGCCACACGTGGAAACCCTCCACGACGACCTGCAGTCGGACCATCAGCCGGTGCTCTTGGTACTGGATCTTCAGCCGGCGTGCACACCACCGCCGCCGCCACGTCGAACCATCGACTGGACCACCTTCACGAAGAAACTGGAGGAGACTACGCCTACTCAGCCCGTGACCGACGCCGACAGCGTCGACGCACTCACCGTCGCGCTCACTGCCAGCATCCAGGCCGCTCTCGGAGAGGCCACCACCACGCAGCCCACCGGCAGGAGACTGCCTCCCCTGCCAACACACATCGCAACACTCCTCTCTGAGAAGCGGCGCCTGCGAAAATTCTGGCAGCGCACACGATGCCCGACGGTGAACCCGACAGACGAGGCCGAACAAGTCGCAGCAGTCGAGCGCTCGAACGAGCGCTTCTTCGAGGAGCCGATGGCAGCCACAGAAGACCCGGTGGTCTTCTCCCCAGGCCAGGTGCAGAGGATGATCCTGCGTGCGCCGCTGCGCAAAGCCCCGGGCGCAGATGCCATCAACAACGCCGCACTGCGCCACCTGCCGCCGCAAGCCGTCGCGGCGCTCACGCGCCTGTGCAATGGCATCATGCGCACGGGCCACTTTCCGCGCAGCTGGAAGCTCGCCCACGTCATCCTTCTGCCCAAGCCGGGCAATGAATGAGACGAAGCGAAAGGGTATAGACAGGACCACGCATGGCACGTACTCCGCGTATTGGTCGGGAGTGCCGCATTGCCAGCGTGCATGTCAAGGCGTTGGTCTTGTCTTCTCGGAGCGAATGGCTGGTTGTTTGAAGAGCTACGAATGCGTGAACCCCAGACTCATATGGGCGAGACTCAAAGTTGGCATAAAACACTTGTTCGTGTTGGGTGTATATGCACCGGACATGTCTAAGCCACTTAGAGAACGCGAAGCGTTCTGGGAGAATGTCAGGGGTGTGCTGTCAGAATGTAAGAGAAATGAGTTGATCATAGCGCTAGGGGATTTTAATGGAAAAGTGGTTATACAGCGTGATTTGTATGAAAGTGTTCTGGGCTTGTTTGGTGATAAAAGAGTGAACGAGAACGGTGAGAGCCTTCTCGAAATATGTATGGAGTGGGACCTTGCTGTGACAAACACCATGTTTGATCACAGGAAGATCCACACGTATACTTGGCAGCGGGGTGTAGATAGAAGTATGATTGACTTTGTAATTGTGGATGGACGACTGAAGCAGCATGTGCTTGACACTAGGGTTTATCGTGGTGCTAATGTTGGGACCGATCATTATTTGGTTGTCAGCCGAATTAGTGGTTTGTTCCGGGTGTTGGCGTCATCGGGCTCCTGTTGTCAACACAGGCTTGCAAAGAATAAAAGTTGATCAACTCCGGAAGGATGACGTGAAAGAGAAGTATGAATCAATGCTGAAAGAAAAATTCAGTATAGTGAATGAAGAAATAAGAGAAGATGAGATAGATAATGTATGGAATGTTTTTAAAAATGGTATGGTTGAGATAGCCACTGAGGTATGCGGGGTGGGAAAGAGGAAGAATGTCTCCAGAGACTGTGAGCTCTGGTGGGATGAGGAAGTAAGCAAGGGTGTGAATGAAAAGAAAAAGGCATGGATGGATGTGTTGGCCATGAGAGCCAACAACCAAGCAACTAATGTGGATGAAAGTGAAAGGAAAATGTCTCAATATAAGTGCTTAAAGAAGAGAGTGAAAGAACTGATAGTACGTAAGAAGATTGAGTTAAAAGAGCGGAATGAAAAGAGGGTCTCTGACAACTTCCA
>SJJU01071433.1:0-10762 GCA_012932125.1 Conopomorpha cramerella | reverse complement strand
ATCAATGAACAGGTAGGTAATACACCATCATAGTCGGCCAACTGCTGGACATAGGCTTGCATGCAAATGTTAGTTGTTTTCCAATCCTGAAGGCGTCCTACACTTCGTCAGCCGAGACGCGGTTTCCACTGGAGACCTCGTTACTACAACGGTCAGTTCTGCGTCTGATATAGCACCATATTAGGCGTATTATTTAGTACGAACTTACTATTTGTTGGTTTCTTCCCTATTTTATAGTTCACAAATCGAAGGATTATTCACTACATTGCAATGGGGAATTTTCTTTGACGAACTGTCTTTACTGTCATACTTTCCAAACAAAGTTTGACAGTAATGACATTTCTCCGTCCGAAAATTTGTCAGAAAAACGTCGAAGAACATTTTTACAAGATATCGCACTATATCTATTTTGGTAAGTACATAACCACTTACATGCATTCTACTGACCCTTTATTATTCCTGCCAGTCAAACTTCAAGCAATCCCAGACAGGAAGTTATCTGTAAACAAACACGGTTGGCAAAATAAAAAAATGCCTTGTTCATAAAACAAATAAGAGCTACTCATGAGCATTTCACGAGTGGGCAAACTTCCCATGCAAATATTAATTGTGATAGTTTCACATTGAAAAGGGAGCTAATCTCGTCAAAGAGTAAGTTAAGATGCAGAATGTCCACGCATATAAATAAAATCTTACTAACTTAATTCATTGTTATTTACAACATGTTTACGACGTGATATAAGGAATACATGTAAAACTTTACAATTTGTTCACCTCACAGCTCATTTTCAGGCCAGACATGGCCTAGAAATCCTAAAACCTTGCCCCAAAAAAAAACCCATTGTCCACGACATATTCTATTATTATTGACGTGAAATGATATCTTATAAATACGTATACGTTCGTATAATCTAATTTAAAACACAATTTTCTAAGCTAGTAGAAAATGTCTAAAACAGATTTATGCAGTGAGTCGAAAAAATATTACGTACTGTCCGTTCTGCGTAGTTATATCTGCAGCCAGGTACGGAGGCGTCCCGCGGCACGCGCCGGCGCGTGGCTGCCCGTGGGACACGCGCGCGCACCCGATAACATCTATATTGCCACTTGCCACACATATTGCTCGATGCCATCAAACTCTTTGCAGCTAAACTCTTTTGATGTCCCTTCTCTACACATCCAATGAATTGGAATTTTAAATTCGGAACGCGTTGATGTCTTTTTGTTTTTTATTGAGAGGCGTAGTCAGGCCGTAGTACTCGTAAAGCTAGCTCTATAGCCTATTCATAGTTTTTTTTAGATCGCATGGATACTGTGTGTGATTTTTGTTACTTTTTACTGAGGATTATATTTAAATTGCCCCGCGATTGCATTCTCGTAGTTTTGTAGTTCACGCATCCCAAATTTTAAGCGTCTAACTTGAGCGGTTTAGACTTTTCGTACAAAAGTATTTCCCGGTTAATTCCTGTTCCCGTGGGAATTTCTGGAATTACTTTCTTAGTGCACCCCTACGGTACCTAAGCTACGTTCGTTCCAAATTTCAAAGGCCTAAGTTCAGCCGTTTGGGCTATGTGTTGATATGTCAGTCAATTAGTTTCTCCTTTTATATATTTAGCTTACGGAATATTTCGAAATATGGGACGTATCGTTGTGTTGACTAAAATATCTACAATTAATTGGGTAATTAAAGATACGTACTTACTGAGCTAATGCTCATAGGTCACCAAGAGTATTCAACCCTACTTGTCAGTGGCGTGCACTGACTTTTACGAGAAGGTAGGCAGTATCCCAAAGGATTGACACCTATGTGTAGGTAACTTGTCTTTCCGAAATATAGGCCTACCTATCTACTCACCCACACATAACACAGGACCTTCGTTAGCCTATGTCGTGAGTACAACAAAAAAAGATCTAGCAATAACTCTATTATTAGGGCGAGTAGCCGAAATACTAAGGTAGGCAGTGTCTTTTTGCCTATATGATGTGCACGCCACTGCTACGTGTCAACCCTACTTGACTATAACGTGCGATGTTGAGTTACGTAAAAGCGCCCCGTACGAAAAGATATTATTTATTGGCACGCGCCTGAAATAGTCGGAATCGTAACCTACATATTATTATTTCCTTTGCTAATTCAGACACTAACCATCTGCTATTTTAATTAGGGCTAATGTACCTAAAAACAATATATTGGAATTCCTTGTGCTCTACTTAAAGAGTTGTTAGCGGTTCGACTACGTGAGACGTAGTCGTCTACGATATCTCGTAGTAGCGGTTATATTTGTGTTGGTAAAAGAACTTTTTAATGTAAAATGAGAAAAAAAATCGTCGTTCATTAATCTATATCTATATTTATGTAAAATAAAGTCGTGTTATAACTCAATATTTCCCACCGGGTATTTAGGCGCGAATATTATAATCAAAGACAAGCTCGATCTTACCTTTGTTATTTTACTCGACGTTTCGAAGCAGTTGCATGCGTCCTTAGTGTCGACGCGTTATTAGTCCACTCGTGACCACGATGCGACATAGAGGTATGTCAGTGCGTGTTTCATTAAAAAGTCCTGTTATTTATTATTAATCGGACCTGGTCCGATGCCAGAGCAGTCGCAGAGGACAGGACGGCGTGGCGCCATCTTGTAAAGTCCCTTTGTACCACTGGGGTACCATAGGACTTAAGTAAGTAAGTAAGTATTTAATATTACACTAGCTGTACCGCGCGGTGTTACTCGCGTCTTTTCGTTCCTGAGGGAATTTGGGCATAAAATATAGCCTATGTTACCCAGAAATAATGTAGCTTTCCAACAGTGAAAGATATTTTCAAATCTGTCCCGTAGTTTCGTAGCCGTATTCAATACAAACAAACCTTTGCTCTTTATAATATTGGTATTGAATATTATTAGTACATTATTTATAACTCAACAGCGGTTGAACTGAATTGGCTCAAAATTAGTGGGGACCAGTGTGCGGGAGTAGTCATAACCTAACTATGACTTAGACACAATCATAGGATATTTTTTATGACGGGTCGCTACATAGAGGATGTTATCATTGTATGAAATGCACTCGGGAGTCCATTAGTATTAGTATAGATAACTGAACGAAAGGAAAGAGGTAAATTTGGCCCACTGATGTGTCTTTTATTGGGATACAGTGCTACTTTGCTTGGAGCCCACCATAAGTATGGAATATAGATTTTAACAGTCTCCATAGTACGACCGGGGTACTTTGTCGTCAATAGTGCGTAATATATAATAGGATATTTCTGCAAATAGGAATCAGTGGACTTATCTAGTTAGTAACTACCTATTAGTAGTGTTATAGATAGATCAAAATGTTATAAAATTACTAATAATGATAAACATGTAGATTTATTATTTTTGTGAATAAAAAAAATATTTTTTTTCTCAGATCTTATCTAGGTATATGGGGATTAAATAGGTAATGATTTTTATTACCATGTTTAAAGAAGCAATGCTATGCGTACATCAGTCCAAAGCTAGCAAAAACAAGGTATTTTTACATACGCACTCCTTAATCTTAGCTTGTTTTTTACCTATGCTAAGTAAACGTTAAACTCTTCGATCTCTAACGCAGTGTCTTGGCCAACAATGAAAGTTTCTCGAGAGTTCTTCGTTCGAATTCAAGTAGGTGAGTGCGCTGTTCACCTCTCCAACAGTCAAATACTTTGCCAATACGGAAAATCGAATTTCCGTTCAGAATTTTCAACCTCACGCACAGTTTTCAAACACATGAAAACACAATAAGGATTCCTTGTTCTAAGTACAACATTTGGCGGCAACCTTCACAATGCCACATATATTATCATGGCAGTGTTGACAGATGACGTCACAACGAGGGTGACCACACGTTGCGCGTGAATGTTTGTACAGGTGTAGGGTAAACATTATTTCTGACTCCGGTGCGAGATAAACGATACAAAGTTTACAAGTTAATAAAGTTGTTTGATAGGTACGTTCTCATTATATTAATAGGTAGGCAGTTCTTTACATACTCACCAACAATTATGTTTTTGGGTATTTCTTATTAATACGATTTCTTTTATTATGATATTATAAAATACACATAGACATATTAATGTATATTTACATCCGTACGTGTCACTTTTCATGGTATTTACAGTATTTATTTAAGGACAACCAACGAGACATACACTTTTACAAATTATACAAAATTACATATAACTGGAGAAAATTGATGAAAGTCGATTGACGAAAGAGATTTATATGGGTGATGTAATGGGCCGGATGAGTAGAGGTCGCCCCAGAAGGACATATATTGACCAGATTGGTGATGCCCTGGCCGAAGGTGGCGTGAAAACGGAGGTCATGTATGAAAAGATGTATGAATGTACATGATGCGAAAGGGATATGTCCGGACCGTGACAAATGGAGATCTGTAGTCTCTGCCTACACCTCTGGGAGACAGACGTGTATGTAAAACATATTAGTACAAATATAATTACTAGTAGTAGGTACTAGTTCCGAGTGAAAAAGTGATGTGCTACGGCTCATCATCATCAGCCCATATTCATCCACTACTGGACATAGGCCTCTCCAAGTGCACGCCAGTGTAATTCGTTTTTGTGCTGATCATGTGGAGGAAAATATAGTGCCGACTCTACATGTTTACATATACTTATATTATTCGCAAGATACCCTAGGCACCGCTGCACGGCGATTCTCGCGGTCTCAAAATGTTATTTAACATTACGCCCACATTACAAATAAAACCTACTGCACCATTTCGTAAAATAGTGATAATAACAAATTCGGTAGCCACAATACAACTCGGTAAATTATAAGTAAACATTGATTGTACCATGAAATCACGTGCGGATCGTGTGAATTTACCAAAATCCGCGATAAATTTGACCTAATCATTGGACATTTGACCATCGTATTCAGACCTTTGAATGCTTATAAATTGACTTCACTCAGAGTCTCACTGTAACTTGTTATTTTTGTCTAGCGGCACGCGTCATTGCTGTTTCAAATATTGATTCACTGAGAACAGTAGAATTGATTTAAGTGTTCGGTTCGTTCACACCCTTTCTTGGTAATAGTAATAAAGGTAAGGGCCGATTTAGAACGGGTCCATATTTTTTCTAGCATTATTATTATTACTACTAGGACAAAGCCTGTCTTCCCTTTCTCCACTTTCTAGCATACAATACAATAATTGTAGCTGGTTTTGTGTCGTGTGTTGTTTTACATAGAAAATTATGTCGGACAGTAATTTTTTTTATTATTTCATTCATTATCGTCATCGTTTTTCCTGCTTCTTTTTTATGTATAAGATAGGATAGGTACCTCAATTTTTCTTTTTCGTTGTATAAATAGATAGTTCGCTATAGCAATCGAACAGTAAGCATTGTTGTTTGTTTTGTGTACAGTAAGCATCTTCGAAATAGCATCAAACTTTCTGAGTTTGATTCATGACTATGTTTACAATACAACTTTTAGATAGTTAACCGACTGAATAATAAGGTTTTTTCTTAAATTAAACTCACCATTACGCCTTTAGGTAATAACTAAACAGATTCGTTTCTTCTTGTCCCCACGACAAGCAAACGGACTTAAGCGGAGACAAGATGATATCTCAATTAAATCTATTATGTGCTAACACCTATTTTTTCATTTCCAGTGATAAAGGAAACTTCTCTGAAATTCCTTCTCGGGGAAGACATTTGATGCCACCAACAATAAAATGAGTGGATTTTCTTTTCGAAGAATACATTACAATATCTTAGCGCAGCACCGGGTTCTAAAGATGATTAGCATTTTATTAATCTCTTGGGTTAATTTCATTGAAATTATCACCGACAGTGCAATAATCAGATGCAAGCCGCTTACTCCGCGGCCATCTTGAATTGCTGGCTCTATTAAAAATAAAGGCCACATTTCCATTGGCTCTTTTTTAAAATGAACAATTCATTTTCACTTAACACGAAAAGCTTTTAGGAATGCTGAATTGCATATTTTAATCATATTTTTCATCCTGTAAAATGGGCACTAATTTACTTAATATCTCTCTAGTCTGCAGCTTTAGTATATTTAGCCTTTAATGAAATTGTCAGTGTGTAAAAGCAGCAGATCGTATTCCGTAACAAGTAAATTAAAAAATTTAACAGCATCCCGTTTTGTAATAAACTATTATGAGAAGCATATTACCTGGATTCCTTTTTATGCTAAAGTTTGGATTAATTAACATGAAGACATGTAATATGTTACCAAGCCTTTAACACCTATTTACAACTAGAAAATCGAAATTGTGGGGCATTAACTAGTAGGTATGTTACGCATATTCCGCTGTAATTTTGTTCTACATGGCGGATAGATTGGAATACCATAAAATCACCACTCAATGCGATCCTGAATATTCCCATAGATGAACTACCTAGATGTTTTTATAATCAATAAAGATAATAAGCCCCCCAAAATCCTACCTTACGTCCGAGTTTGTCATCTATGCTCACGTGGGGGGCGGGCAACGGGTATAAACATACCCGGCTAACAAGGTAAAGGTAAACTAGGAAGATGGAGACACGAAGCAAGAAGAAAATACGTTTAGGGCCGCTTCCCGGGGGTCGCCGGGGCGCACCTGGAGCCGATGCTGGGTGTCTCAGCATGCGAACCATCGGCAGTGACGAGCTGAACAAGCGGGCCGTTGCTGAATCTAATGCTACAGCTGATGTGTCACCTCACCAATATTCATCACCATTATCATCATTATTCGCATCACCGCCCTCTTCACCTCATAGTTTTTCATCGCCATCTTCACCAATGTCTATTTCATCTCATGTATCTCGTTCATCTAAAGATGTTGTGCAAACAGCTGCGGCTAAACAACTTGCACCCGCTTTAGATGCTACACGCACGCGCAAAAAATGGAGTGACGAAGAAAATAAGTTCATACTGCGCACATATTTGACTATAACTAAATTAGAAACAAATACAAAGAATTATCTAGACTCATTGCATCACCAATATCACCAACAGTTTCCAAACCAAGATATACCTAAACAACGACTGGGTGGACAAAGAAGAGCAATAGCGAGAAACAAACTATTGGATAAACACACAATTGATTCTATTACAAACGAAGTTCAGCTTTTACTACAGAAGGAATTAGAAACTCATACAGAACCACAATTAAATATTAGCGAAAGAACAAGACTGAAATGGAGTGACGAAATGAATGAGTATATCATGAAAATGTATTTTGAAGTTACAGAATTAGAAACTAATAAAACTGCATTCAGAAAACGCCTCCACGAAAAGTTTTTAGAAAGATACCCCAACCTTTCGTATTTGTCAGAACAACGTATAGCAGACCAAAGAAGAGCAATAGTACATAACCAATACTTAAAACAAGACAGACTAGAACAAATTAGAAATGAAATTGCTATCCAACTTAATATCGTAAAAGAGAACCACGTAATGACAGAAGCTATCCAAGTTGTCAATGATGACCAAAATATTAGACCACCCATAAATATTAACCCAGTACATAACAGACAGACAGACAATATCGATCCTATAGAAACTGCAGTTAGAAACGAAGAAATAGATTCTACATTCATGATGGCTTTGGAGTATTTTAGTACAACAGAACCAACACAAAGACCCTACCTACCTAAACAACGCTCAAGTAAATCCTTAGCAAGAATAGTCCATTACTTAAACAATATTACACTTCCCGAAACAGCTAATAAGGATACAAGTTTTTCAACACTTCAAACGCTAATTTACTGCTCAGCATGGACAGCCAGCAAGTTAAATGGAAGCAAACTAACTATTCCGCCTACAGAATTAGTTTGCAATCCAAAGAAATTATTTCAACCCAAGTGGAAATCGCGTTTAGAAAATAAAATTGCACAACTACGTTCAAAGATTGCTCATTTAACACTGCACAAATTAGGTAACAGAACTAAAAGAATAGTTCAAACCTTAACAGAAGTAAAACAACAACACAAACAGCACTCGACATATGAAACACCAAACACTGAGTTAGATCATTTTCTTGATACACTGAAACAAAAACTATCAGCAGCGGCAAGCAGACTTAAACGCTACAATTCATGTACAAACAGAAAAACACAAAATAAACAATTTAAATCTAACGAAAAGCAGTTCTACAGAGATCTTAAGACACAAGGTATAATATACAATAATGAAGAAAATAACCCCATTTCAGGAGAGACTTTACAAACATTTTGGGCAAATATATGGGAACAACCGAAACAACATAACACTCAAGCGAAGTGGATTGAAACTGCGATAACATACAACACTTTAACACAACCCATGGAGTTTAATCAGGTTACGTTTGACACATTTTTTGGGGTCCTGGAAAAACTCCACAATTGGAAAGCGCCTGGATCCGACAAAATACATAATTTTTGGTTGAAGAAATTAACATACTTACATCCCTTCTTGCATAATTTTCTTAATGACTTCATCCAACATCCTGAAACCATGCCGCAGTACCTTGCCATAGGTACCACGTACATGTTACCAAAAGATAAAGACGACCTCCAGAATCCAGCTAAGTATAGACCGATAACATGCCTTCAAACATACTATAAAATTATTTCATCATGCATTACACAAACTATGTACATTCATCTAGAAAACAATAAAATCCTCACCGAGCAACAAAAAGGCTGCCGGAAACACAGTAGGGGCTGCAAGGAACAATTAGTTATAGACTCTGTAGTTACTCAGCACTCTATCAAAACTAAATCGGACTTATTCACAATGTATATAGACTATAAGAAAGCCTATGATTCTGTGCCCCATTCTTGGCTATTGCAGGTTTTGAACATCTACAAAATAAATAATACCATAATATCTTTCTTGAAACACACCATGCAGTTGTGGATAACACACTTACAGGTAAACACAACAGTAACTGATTCAATCAAAATCCTGCGAGGTATTTTCCAAGGAGACGCACTTAGCCCATTGTGGTTTTGCCTAGCGTTGAACCCTCTTTCTAATGCTCTGCAATCCATAAATTCAGGCTTACCTATTCCATATTCCACAGAAACACAATCACACAAAGTATATCACCTCAACCATTTATTGTACATGGACGACATCAAACTCTACGCTAGCACAGAAGAAGAACTTAATGTGTTAATTGCACTAACTGAAACATTTTCCAACGATATATGCATGGAGTTTGGTATCGATAAGTGTAAAATAAATTCCATAAAATCTGGCAAACACTATAAACACAGTTACACTCTAACATCAGGACTGAATATTGAAGCATTAAGTGAAGATGGCTGCTATAAATATTTGGGTTATTGTCAATCAAAAGGAATCCTTCAGAAAGAAGTAAAATCGGACTTAACCAAAGAATTTAAAAAAAGATTGACAAATATACTCAAATCCGAATTGAACGGTCGTAACATCACCAAAGCTATCAACACTTACGCTATTCCAATATTGACATATAGTTTTGGAATAATTAGTTGGTCAAAATCAGAGCTCTTAACACTTCAGCGTCTAATCAACACATCAATGACAAGACATAGAAAGCACCATCCCCGAGCATGTTTTCAAAGACAAACGCTCCCCCGAGCAGAAGGAGGGCGGGGTCTTATAGACATTGCTAACCTTCATAACTCACAAGTCAATAAACTCAGAGCATATTTTCATGATAAAGCTGAAACATCCGACCTACATCAAGCAATAACCCAGAATGATACACGATTCACTCCACTCAAACTTGCAGATAAAAACATACATGTAAATATAACAGACAAAGTGCAAAAAATAGCAGAATGGTCACAAAAATCCCTCCACGGACGACATCTACAAGATCTTTGCCAAACCAACGTCGACATGGCAGCGTCGAACGCGTGGCTCAGACACGGTGCTCTGTTCCCGGAAACCGAGGGGTTTATGTTGGCCATCCAGGACCAAGTCATCGAGACCCGGAATTACCAAAAACATATAATGAAGTTGCCGAATATGACCAATGATTTGTGTCGTAGATGTAATAGCGCATCTGAAACTATACAACACATCACTAGTGCATGTAAAGCCTTATCTAACACAGACTACAAGCATAGACACGACCAGATTGCCAACATAATCCACCAAAAACTTGTGCAAAAACATAAACTCACTACAGACCCAATTCAGCCATACTATAAATACCAACCGAAAACAGTAATTGACACTGGCGAGATGAAACTCTACTTCGACCGAGCAATTATAACCGACAAAACCATCCATCACAACCGTCCAGATATTACGCTAGTCGACAAGTTACGGAAGACAGCCTACCTCATTGACATTGCTGTCCCTAATACTCATAACTTGCAGACAACAATATCGGAAAAAGTTTCGAAATACGTAGACCTCAAAATAGAAATAACTCGAATGTGGCACCTAAATCAAGTAACTATAGTTCCAATAGTTATTTCTTCCACTGGTGTCATCCCCAAACAGATACACCAAGCACTCAACACTTTGGGCCTACAATCTAACACATACGTGACCATCCAGAAAGCAGTTATTCTTAATACTTGCAGAATTGTTCGAAAATTTTTTCAGAGCCACCAGGACCTTCATACTCACACTCATTCATCAATCATTAATATGTCTATCACCACTCAATCTCCACCCAGTTAAGTACAAATAAAATTAAAATTGTTATTGGCTTGGCTAGAAGCCCGTCAATAGCAAAACGTCCGGCTTAAAACCGTGTATCTCTAAAAGAA
>SJJU01071416.1:0-11071 GCA_012932125.1 Conopomorpha cramerella | reverse complement strand
GACAAATGGAGATCTGTAGTCTCTGCCTACCCCTCTGGGAGACAGGCGTGAAGTGTATGTATGTTATTTGTTTGTTGTATATTTATTTATTTATAGTACAGGTTAGTTTAGGGACCACTTGGCCGTGTGTGAAATGTCCGGGAGCTTTTTTTATTTGTTAAATAAATACGCTTGTTGAACAGTGGGCATTTGCTTTAGCAAGTGCTTCTGCCTATCCCGCTTTGGGATTAAAAGGCGTGAAGTGTATTTATTTTTTAAATGAACACTGGTAAAATTATGCTTAAATATAGGTAAGATTTAGATCAAAATTAAGAGTGGGAAAAACTTATGCGAGGGAAGATTGTTTATGGCATACTTATATCGCACCTTCAGAAAGACAAGGGCGTAACTGCACTATTTGTAATTTTACAGGAGAGTCATTTTTAGATTTGTTGCTCAATTAATATCATAATACTGAGTGCATATATTTTTACTATTTCATATTTAGAAGTACACACATCAAAAGTGTCTAGGGATCAAGTACATTTTAGAAGATTGCAATCAAGAACATATTTTACAAAAACTGAATTCATTCATAATTTATTCAAAATGTGGTGATAAGTCATTGATACAGGCATGGGGAATTAGGTAGGAAACCAATCCAGAAGATTACTTAGATTTGATTTAAATAAATTAGATTTTTTTAGAGCTAAAAATGTTCTTGATCCCTGGACACTTTTGATGTGTGTATAATTTGATGTTTAGAAATATAGTCTCTCCAGGATAGTACTGCTCTTTTTATACGTATGGCATATTTAACTAATTTTATCAAAATTTTGCAGTTATGCCCTTGTTTTACCGAAGGTGCGATGGAAACACCCAGACACATCCAACAAATACATAAAAGCTCATCACCTAACTACCTGTCAGCGGTGGGAATCGAACCCACGGCCTTACTTCCGTAGAGACATGGTGACCACTACACCAACGGGGTCTACACCTACAGTGAACTTGATGTCCAATGCCAAAGCAACAACGACGCTTCAGCTCCTAACACGCACTACATCCGGGAGATTCCCGTCACGTCGTCAAAGGTATCCCGGTCAAAAAGTTTACTCGTGCGTCCCCCCAGCTGCCGTCAGTCCCGGGGAGAAATCATCACGAATATTCTTTTATTTTTTTTGACTTACCCACCTATATTTCTGGAGACACACAGCTGGCTGGCGTGTCGGCGCTTGATTTTTATGTTTGCAACCTTAGCATGACACGTTGACTTTTCTCGTGTTTCTATTGCGTGAGATTGGTGATACTTATAGAGTTGCTCGAGTCGAAGAAAATCCCATTCGGACGTATGTCCTAAACGTTTGTTTGTGACCGATTTTTCGCACGACAGATTTTTTTATGAATGAATGCTGTGCCAGAATAACTGTGGATGCATGAATAATAACTGTACATTATATCCTGTCAATTTTACTGACCGTAACCTGCACGCTATTGGCGAGTATTATCTCGATCAACTCTATCCCCCTTACTAATAAACTCGTTGTAAATTATACCGAAGTTGTATCAGCTCTACTGAAACTGGTTACTTCATATTTGACATACAACGGCTAATTTAAGCTGAGCTTGGTGTAATGTCGGAATAGATAAACCACGTTTATTGGTAAAACCGTATATGTATGTTACTCAAACACGGGCAATGGAAAGAGATAGCGCTTCAAGACAAGTCTTAGCTTGCATACTAAGCCTACTGGTAACGACATCTGACAGTTTGAGTATTCTGCACGTACGAATTGAAACGCGAATTCAAGAATATGATAAAATATTATAGTGAAAGTCATGTCACTGAATATGAATGAAATCAAGTGTCTCTTTGTTTTCACTGAGATTTTCAAGGTAGTGCGCTAATCGGCTATGAAAATGTGGGTCAGGGGAACCACTTGCTTGCATGTTCTGAGGGGTTCACTAACATAACCCACAGGGGATCTCTTTTATTTTTTTTTAATGTTAATATCATTTAGTGCCCTTGAGCTGTTCACCAGTCAGGCATGTATTCGGCCATCAAGCATTTGTTAAATTAGTATTAAGTCATATTTATGTTAAGTATACTTAGCAGTAAGCCTTGGCGATTTGAAAAGATACCAGTTTCTTCTGGCCAGTGAAAGAAATTAATTCGAACCGGGGACAATTACTTTTGTTTTAAAGTCATAAATGACGTTCATCTAGCTTTGTGTTATGCTACTGTATATCTGTATGTTATAGCATTTATAATGATGAAAAATCAATTATTTGAATTTGAACTGCAATACTGGATGCGATAAGTCGAAAACTAATCACAGTGGCGTGCAATTGGAGAGGCCTATAACTCAATATTGATCACCGCGTATATAGGAGCGAATATAATCAAAGACAAGCTCGAGCTTACCTTTGTTATTTTACTCGACGTTTCGACGCAGTTGCATGCGTCGCGGTCACGAGTGGACTGGAGTGCGGCGGCTGCGACGTTCCCTGGTTTGATACGAATCCGCAACTACCGTCAAAGAGTCACTATTTCGGCACATAACACTGATTACATCGGCTGTACAAGGATGTATGTATGTACCTATATACCCGGTGAACAATATTAAATAACTTAAAGAAAAAAGAACCGACTTCAACCAGTCAAATTTTGACATGTGGTTTTCTCGTGGATGCCATTGTCGGAACTGAACCAAATGTATATGGGACCAAACGGGAAACACCACCTTTCAAACAAAAAACCTCCTTTTTTTAATTCGGTTAAAAATGGAGAGGACTATGTACAGCAATGGGCTGGTGAATGACAAAGCATTTATTTTTGCAGGCGCGACTAGACAGACTTTCCGGGTCCCTGGTTTCATATCCACATAAATGCGAAAGTTTGGATCTATATAGTGTTGGATGGTTGTTTGTCCTTCTTTCACGCAGAAAGTACTAGACGGATTATGATGAAACTTGGCAGTATTGTAGCTTATAAACTGGAATAGCATATAAGCTATTAAGTATATTGGTAAAAAAACGTCTGCCAGGTCAGCTAGTGTGGAGATAAAACGTCACTAAACGCCATGAGGTCGATTTTCACTTATTAATGTCATCGTAATCAGATAAAAATCTCTTTCTTTACGTCTAAGAAAGATTTCTGTATGATTTATAGTTTTTAAAATAAAAACATATTATTTACCAATGTGACTTTTTTTCAGAGCCTATGTACGCAACGCAACGCTCGTACGGTGAAGGACAACATCGTGATGAAACCCGCACTCCTCAAGGTGTGTGAACCCTATAACGGCGATGGGCTCACAGCCTGTCACGTTGGGTTAAATACGCTTGGTGAACCGTGGGCACTTGCTTAGCAAGTGCCTCTGCATACCCCGCTTTGGGATTAAAAGGCGTGAAGTGTTTTTATTTATTTTTTAACTCAAAACTTACTTTTGGCTCATAGTGGCATTTTAATTGCCGTCCGTTAGGCAGTATATTACTCGTATATATAGGTACGTAGATAGCAGTGGCGTGCATACCATACAGGCAGAAAGACACTGCCTACCTTAGTATTTTGGCTACCCGACCTAATAATAGAGTTATTGCTAGAACTTTTTGCTGTTGTACTCACGACAGAGGCTGACGAAGGTCCTGTGTTTTGTGGGTGAGTAAATACTAGATATGTGGGTACCTATATTTCTACTAGTTACCTATATTAATTAGGTACTATATTAATACTAGATATGTGGGTACCTACGTATATTGTAAAGACAAGTTACCTATACATAGGTATCAATCCTTGGGGATTACTGCCTACCTTATCGTAAAAGCCAGTGCACGCCACTGGTAGATAGATTAAAAAAACATTTTATCAAGTAATCTGTGAATTGGCCTACATGTATTTAGTAGATACATTCAACTCCATTTAAATGTGAATAGGCGTAATATTGGAAAATCTTTTTCGGGAAACCTTTTTATCGGGTGAAATTGATTAGATTATGTTTCTGACAGGGATTTTGAAGGGATTAAAGCCCTACCTGTCTCTCAGCTTACTGTACATTCTCTGGAGACGTGCGCGTCTATTTGATTTTGAACCTTATTTATTTATTTATTCAATACTTTATTGTATTAAAATTGTACAAAGGCAAATTTAATGCTACAAAGCAAAAAAAAACCTTACTGTCAACTTAACGACTTCTGCCGAGACGAGCAACTGGGACTTTCAAAATCCAAATAAAATGAATTAACTTCAGAACGGCCACCCTCCTAACAGAAATCCATGATTATTTCACCCCAATTGATCATGGAAATCATTGGAGGCTCTCATCCAGTAGTAGACGTCATGTGGCTGATGATGATACGGCCAGTAATGGTTTATCATCATCATCAGGCCATACTTGTCCACTGCTGGACATAGGCCTCTCGAATAATAATGAATAATAAAAATATGGTAATGGGGGGGTTAAATACTGTTACGTACGTGGGGGGTGAGTACCGATAGAAAAATGCACTATTACGAAAATCAAGAATTACACTTTATTCCGGCACTGTAATTACACAAACTAATACAATCGTTAAACTAACACCGCTAATAAACACTTTCACAATCACACAATCACTTGTTATCACTCTTTAGTTTTCTCTCTTGATGTTCACTATATCGCTGTTTAGTTGAAACTGTCCCGCCGACTCGATCGTCGCTCTTTATATACCCACGGTACACAATCCAGAACATTCGAGTAGGTTCAGGTACATTCTCGAGTCGACTTCTAATAATAATAATTAAATACCTAACCGTCGCGTCGGCCCGCTCGCGTGTTTATACCTACTCCAACAGTAGGTAAGTAGATTTATTCCTACTTGTGAGTCGCGTCGACGGCTCGCGTGTTTATACCTACACCCAACAGTAGGTAAGTAGGTGTATACCTACTTGTGGTGAGGTAAGTACTTGTGGCTTCCGAAATATACCACACTTTTCTCGATCTTTCGAGATCCTTCTACTACATTCTGACGCATATAGGCACTGTGTAGTGGTTTGTATGCGCCGACTTGGATACTGGAATGTTCCTTAGGCCTCTCGAATGTTCGACGTACCTCTACGGCATTCTAGCCGTTTTTCTCGACCCCGGGGCGTAACACTACCCCCTTCTAAAACGTGCTCGTCTCGAGCATGATTATCTCCATAGTATCGGGCCAGCCGGTCGATGTGCACAACCTTGCATGGGCTGCGGTGCTTTCTCTGTATGCGATATGTCACATCGTTGATCTTGGTCACCACCTTATATGGGCCCTCCCAGTTTGGTGACAATTTAGGAGACTTTCCCTTTTTACGCAAAGGGTTGTGCAACCACACCTGCGAACCTTCCTCGAATCCGGATTGATTAGACTTACGGTCATAACGTGTTTTCATCTTGTTACTGGCTTGAAGTCCATTATCTCGAACTAGACCGTGAACATCTTCCAATCGATTCCGTAAGTCACTCGCGTACTCCGTTATGGACATAGGCGTGTCTGGGGGCCTTCCGGTTAGTAAATCTGCCGGTAACCGCAGTTCTCTTCCAAAGTTCGCACATGCAGGAGTCATGTTTGTGCTCTCATGTGTTGCCGACCTGTACGACAGCAGAAAAAGAGGTATGTGCCTATCCCAATCCTTTTGATGACTATCAACCACCTTGGCCAAATGTCGTTCCAGTGTTTGGTTGAACCTTTCGACCATTCCATCAGATTGCGGGTGATATGGCGTTGTTCTCGTCTTATGGATCCCCATGATTCTGCATGTCTCTTGAAACACTTGGGATTCAAAGTTTCTGCCTTGGTCGCTGTGTATTTCGAGAGGGACACCAAACCGACAAAATACCTCCATCACCAATTTTTCCGCAACTGTCGTAGCTTCCTGGTTAGGAATGGCAAACACTTCGGGCCATTTGGTAAAATAATCCATGATCACCAGGATGTACTTATTTCCGGCATCAGATGTTGGAAATGGTCCCGCGACGTCCAACGCTATCCTTTCCCAAGGTGCCCCAACATTGTACACCTTTAGCGCACCCCTACTGCGAGTATGTGGCCCTTTGACTGATGAACAATTGACACATTTCCTACACCAGTCCTCGACATCTTCGCGACAATGAATCCAGTAGAATCGTTGCCGAATTTTCATTAATGTCCGCTTCACACCAAGATGTCCACCGGAAACATCGTCATGAAAGGATCGAAGCACATCTTTTACCCTTTTCTTAGGGATAATCACTTGTAGATGGGCATCCTTTCCATTTGTCGATTCCCATTTCCTGCACAATACACCGTTGTGAATCATTAAACTGTTCCACTGAGCCCAGTAACTTTTTGTTGTCGTACTCAATGGGGCGACGTCACACCATTTTGGTTTAGGTACTCCAGATTTGACCCAATCGAAAATGGGTTTAATGTCTGGGTCTTCCTGCTGAGCTTGTTTCATGGCGTCGTCACTCCATTCATCGCTGACTGAATCCGTCCGCAACATCCTGATGCAGTCTTTATCCTCCTGTCTCAAGCAATGCTTGCAATCGTCCGGACAGGGTCTTCGGGACAGGGCATCTGCATTTCCATGTGACTTTCCGCTGCGATGTTCGATGTGGAAGTCATACTCTTGGAGTTGCTCAATCCAGCGAGCTACTTGACCTTCAGGATTTTTAAACTCCAGTAACCACTTCAAAGCTGCATGGTCGGTCCTGATTCGAAACTTACGGCCAAGTAAATATTTGCTGAAATGCTGTAAGGTTTTTACTACAGCGAGCAGTTCTCTCCGGGTGACGCAGTAATTTCTTTCTGGTTTCGATAGAGATTTGCTAAAGTAGGCGATCACAACTTCCTGATCTCCCTTCTTCTGTGACAGGACACCTCCAATACCCGTGTTACTTGCATCGGTGTCAACAATAAAGTCCATGTCAGGAGCCGGGTATCCTAGAATAGGCGTTTCACAAAG
Source organism: Conopomorpha cramerella (assembly GCA_012932125.1). NCBI lineage: Eukaryota > Metazoa > Arthropoda > Insecta > Lepidoptera > Gracillariidae > Conopomorpha > Conopomorpha cramerella. Next base: position 4,131 of record SJJU01071416.1, on the reverse strand, counting down.
CCTTTCTTTAAGATGGTTGAATGCCAGAGCACACTGATCCGTCCAGACAAATGGTCGCTTTTCTTCAGTCAGCTGGTGTAGTGGCTTGGCTATGTCAGAGAAGTTCTTAACGAACCTTCGGTAGTACGAGCAAAGACCCAGAAAGGCTCTTACTGCAGTCTTATCCTTCGGCATCGGCCAATCCTTTACGGCAGTAATCTTCTCAGGATCTGTCTGTATTCCATTTTCTGATATAACATGGCCCAAATAGTTCACCTTACGCTTAAACAGCGAACACTTCTTGGGACTAAGCTTAAGTCTCGCGTCTCGTAATTTGGAGAAAACTTGCTCTAGCTTGACGAGGTGATCGTCGAAGTCTCTGCCAATGATGATGATGTCATCCAAATATACGAGGCATGTATCTCCAAGTAGTCCTGCTAGTATTTGTTCCATTAGTCTCTCAAATGTAGCTGGAGCATTACATAATCCAAAGGGCATGACGTTGAACTGCCATAGTCCCTTGCCAGTTGAGAAGGCAGTTTTCTCTTTGTCTCCTTCCTTGATTTCTACTTGCCAGTAGCCACTTTTCAAATCCAACGTGGAGAACCACTTCATCCCATTCAAAGTATCCAAAGTGTCGTCGATTCGTGGCAAGGGGTAACTGTCCTTCTTGGTCACATCATTAAGTCGACGGTAGTCTACGCAAAACCTCAATGTGCCGTCTTTCTTCTTACTAAAACGACCGGTGAACACCAAGGGCTGGTCGAAGGTTCGATCACCCTGCTTCCCTGCATTTCCTCAATCATGCTTTCCACTTCCTTTTCCCGAGCCACTGGAACTCGCCGAGGACGCTGTCTAATAGGCATGATCTCACCAGTGTTAATTTCGTGCTGAACTACTCCAGTCCTTCCAATGTCACCATCGTGTAGAGAAAAGATGTCACTATATCTCAGTAATAGACTACGCGCCTTTGTGTGTTCTTCCATGCTGAGATCTTCTTGGCAACTGTCCAATAGACTTCCCAAGTCCATATTTCCATTTGACAGCCCCGTGTTCACGTCTGTACCTTGACACGTTCTTAACCAAGAAATTTCTTCGCAAGTACCTATACGAGTTCCTTTCTGCAATGCGTATTTGGTATCACTTAGGTTCAGGACCCTAATAAATGCTGCAGATGATGTTGTAACGATGGTTCGAGCGGTTATCCAAGGGCAGTCATCATCTAGCTTTTCTACTAATACGCAGCGGTGAGATCCTCGTCCCGTGTAGTACGGCAATTTCACTGGAACTAAGGCTTGCGACTTTGGCTGAAGAACCGTCCTTCGAGCACAGTAGACATTCCCGTTTACACCACCTTCCATGGGTATTTCATCAGTCCCAATTTTAAGGACGCCACCTTTAACATCAATTTTACAGTTGTATCTACGCATAAAATCTAACCCAATAATGCAGTCATCAACGATGTTGGCGACGATGACTTTGTGCCAATAACTCCTTTCGGCTATCTTCATCTCCACCTCTTGCTCCCCATGGACGGAAATGTACTGACCGGTAGCCGTTTGAAGGTTTAGATTATTAGGTCGGACTAGGTGATCTCTCGTCAGGTGTTTAAGTAGCCGAGAACTAATTACTGTCCGAGAAGCTCCGGTGTCGATGGTAAGTTGACATGCTATTCGTCCAATTCCTCCTTTGACGACCAGACTATTCCCGTCGTTTGCTTGTGAGATCACAACTGGGACATTTCGACCACCAGCCAGTACTCGTCCCTTAGTCCTGGCTATTACTCGTTTCCCTGCTGCGGCTCTGCTGCACCAGTGTCAGTAGATTTCGCACTGGCATCCAGGTTTCGCCGCCTGTTGCTCCCTTTTAGGCAATTCGACTGCAAGTGCCCTCTTTCTCCACACCGGTAGCAACGTGGACTGTATTCGCGGCTCTTAGAAGACGGCTCACTGACAGAGACCTCTCTCAATTTATAAGGCCGCGAGTCTTGTCGAACAGCTTCTACCTCCAAGGCATGTGCAACTGCGTCCTTTAGGCTTACATGATGCCCCAATCGAACAGCAGCTCTTACCTCCAACTCACGAATACCGTCAATGAACGCCTGTACGAGCATGCTGTCCACAAAAGAGGCCGACGCTGTCTGGTACGCCTTTCTCACCAGCTTTTCAATTTCCAAAGCCCACTGTTGTAGAGACTCGTTACGTCCTTGGGTCCGGTCCTTCAACTGGGCTCTGAAGACGTGCTCCAAATGTTTATCGCCGTATCGAGCCTCCAAAGCCTCAAGCAGGCGATCGTACGTCCTCTCGTTTCCCAATGCTTCCAGTATTGTGAGGGCTTCATCTCGCAAGGCCAAGGTGAGTGCTGTCTTCGCCTGGTCTTTACTCCACCCATTCGCCTGAGAGACAGACTCGAACTGTAGTTTGTATGCAGTCCACGAGGAAGTGCCGTCGAATGGGGGAACTTTAAATCGCCCACCTACTGGAACTGAGACGTCGGATGCGCAGGCACCAGCAGCCACTTTGACCTCTAATTTCTGTAGGCGGTTATCGTGGTCCTCTACCTTCTCATTAACGTTCTGGATGCGGCCCTCAAATTTTATGTCCATGTCTGTCAGCTTCTCTTGGACTTCCGCCATCTCTTTTTTCCAGTCTGCTGTGGCCTCCCGGACTTCACGGAGCATGCACGACTGTTCCTCCTGTCCCCTAGATAGTCTCTCCTCGGCTTCCCGCTGGCTGATATACAGCTTCTTAATCTGTTCCTCCTGGGCCTTAGCTTGTCTCTCCTCGGCTTCCCGCTGACTGATACACAGCTTCATGTACTGCTCCTCCTGTATTTTAGCCTGTCTCTCCTGGGCCTCCCGGGCTTCCCGAGCTTCCCTTTGGCTTTCATTAAGGGCTCGTGATTGTTCCTTCAATAAAATCAGGATGGTGTTAAGGTCAATCTCGGCCTTCGGTCTTGGTGACGATGCCGGTGCAGTGACAGTAGATGGACCAGCCACGGTTGCCGTAGAGCCCTCCGCTGCACGTTGGCTCCGGGTTTGGACGCCCTCCGGTTCTTGATCTCGTGGAGTGATCGGCATTTTCTATCCCACTTCTGACACCAAATGTTACGTACGTGGGGGGTGGGTACCGATAGAAAAATGCACTATTACGAAAATCAAGAATTACACTTTATTCCGGCACTGTAATTACACAAACTAATTACAATCGTTAAACTAACACCGCTAATAAACACTTTTACAATCACACAATCACTTGTTAACTCTCTTTAATTTTCTCTCTTGATGTTCACTGTATCACTGTTTAGTTGAAACTGTCCCGCCGACTCGATCGTCGCTCTTTATATACCACGGTACACAATCCAGAACATTCGAGTAGGTTCAGGTACATTCTCGAGTCGACTTCTAATAATAATAATTAAATACCTAACCGTCGCGTCGGCCCGCTCGCGTGTTTATACCTACTCCAACAGTAGGTAAGTAGATTTATACCTACTTGTGAGTCGCGTCGACGGCTCGCGTGTTTATACCTACACCCAACAGTAGGTAAGTAGGTGTATACTTACTTGTGGTGAGGTAAGTACTTGTGGCTTCCGAAATATACCACACTTTTCTCGATCTTTCGAGATCCTTCTACTACATTCTGACGCATATAGGCACTGTGTAGTGGTTTGTATGTGTCGACTTGGATACTGGAATGTTCTTTAGGCCTCTCGAATGTTCGACGTACCTCTACGGCATTCTAGCCGTTGTTTCTCGACCCCGGGGCGTAACAATACATACACTTCACGCCTGTCTCCCAGAGGGGTAGGCAGAGACTACAGATCTCCATTTGTCACGGTCCTGACATACCCCTTTCGCTTCATCTACATTCATACATCCTTTCTTTTATGTAATCGTTTGGCATTATTTCTTTATCCAATTAGCCATTACCTATATTAGCGTCATTACGAGGGGAGTGTAGTAAAGTAACGCTACGTCCTCAGTGAACAAATTGATGCGATGCGTTGCGGATACGATGCGGTGCGGATTTACTGCGATCCGGTACGGATCGGATGGAGTGTCCCGCCTGAACTTGACATTTCGCGTGAAGTTGCGTTTTCCAACAAACATGTCTAGGCTCCGTCGAATTATTTTGTCAGAAAACTCATATT
>SJJU01071402.1:0-13311 GCA_012932125.1 Conopomorpha cramerella | reverse complement strand
CCTACACTCCGTTTTCCGAGACGCGGTCTCCACTCGAGAACTCGTTTGCCCCAACGGTCATCGGTTCTACGGCTAATGTGGCCGGCCCGTGTGCGTTACCCCAGCCAGATTTTGTCGAAAATCACATTTTTTTTTAAGTAGATAATTAGAAGTCCAACTTCTTCAATTGTTGTGCTGATTTTTAACTTTGTTTTGCTTATGGTTTTTTAGTTATTTGACAAAAACAGATCTGGCTGGCGTAACGTTACCCCAGCCAGATGTTTTGTTAATTAAAGGGTTTATTGAAATAAAGTTTAGGTACATAATTAGTATTCTGAACGAGGTAAATGTTGCCACAAAATTTGAATTTGTATCGTTTATGGTTTCGGAGATATTCAAAATCCAGCTGGGGTAACGTTTACGTGTTCGCTGTATCTCCGAAACGGCTAAGCGAATATGTATAATTTTTTGTACACAGCTTCTATGAATTTGTTATAATTTGTTTGCCAATAAAGAAAAACAAAATAATGCACCGTTTAGAAGTATTTTAATTAAAAAAAAAACTCAAAAATAGCTCCTAGCTCTTCAAAAAAGAGCTCTAAAGCCTTATTTGAAACGTCATTTTGTAGCTTACAACTGCCTTCAAATGTTTGTAAATTTTCATTAGAATCCTGTAGGTATTTATTAAGTTACAACGATATTTAATTCAGTTCTCGTAACGATGCGCTCCGGAGATTTTAAGCCTCCGATTACTGAGTTCCTTGTGGATTTAAAAGTTTAATAAGATATCATTAATTAGTATTTTAGTTCAATTTTCTACCTGTAAAATTTCAGCGTAATACGATTTGTAATTACCGAGATAATTAAAAGAAAGACATTAGGTAGTGCATGATCATGGCAACCCGACCAAGTATAGATGGTTACGAAAAAGCGGCCACGTAGTACTTTATACTAACTTTTGAAATTAATAGGATAGTTTTAAACGTAAAGTACAGTTACGTACAGAAGTGTAAAACGAAAACAATATCATCTAATTTGAGTATTTTTATTTACAAATCATGTCTTATAAACTTACAAAGAAAAATGCGAAGTACCTAAACACTTTAATTTAGTTATATATTTTCAAAGTCTTCTATCTCTATCTATATTATTTTAAAACTGCAACGGGACCGTGTTTGTGCCAATTAAATATTTCACTATTTTGTTAATAAATATATAAGTTTAGCGCTTACGTCACAACAGGTTAAATAAGATAGGTAATGAATGGTACAGTATTTTAAGTAGGTAACATAAATAAGTAGACACAAATTAAAAATATATAATTAATTCATTTCAAGATATATACTATGCTATAGGCTGAATAGTTTAATTCTGTACGCGACTGTATTGAGCATGTAGCGTTATTATACTATACGTTTTAAAAGGTAGGCATAAAGTACTACGCGGCCGCTTTTTCGTAACCATCTATACTTGGTCGGGTTGCCATGATCATGCACTACCTAATGTCTTTCTTTTAATTATCTCAGTAATTACAAATCGTATTACGCTGAAATTTTACAGGTAGAAAATTGAACTAAAATACTAATTAATGATATCTTATTCAACTTTTAAATCCACAAGGAACTCAGTAAATCGGAGGCTTAAAATCTCCGGAGCGCATCGTTACGAGAACTGAATTAAATATCGTTGTAACTTAATAAATACCTACAGGATTCTAATGAAAATTTACAAACATTTGAAGGCAGTTGTAAGCTACAAAATGACGTTTCAAATAAGGCTTTAGAGCTCTTTTTTGAAGAGCTAGGAGCTATTTTTGAGTTTTTTTTTTTAATTAAAATACTTCTAAACGGTGCATTATTTTGTTTTTCTTTATTGGCAAACAATTTATAACAAATTCATAGAAGCTGTGTACAAAAAATTATACATATTCGCTTAGCCGTTTCGGAGATACAGCGAACACGTAAACGTTACCCCAGCAGGATTTTGAATATCTCCGAAACCATAAACGATACAAATTCAAATTTTGTGGCAACATTTACCTCGTTCAGAATACTAATTATGTACCTAAAGTTTATTTCAATAAACCCTTTAATTAACAAAACATCTGGCTGGGGTAACGTTACGCCAGCCAGATCTGTTTTTGTCAAATAACTAAAAAACCATAAGCAAAACAAATTTAAAAATCAGCACAACAATTGAAGAAGTTGGACTTCTAATTATCTACTTAAAAAAAAATGTGATTTTCGACAAAATCTGGCTGGGGTAACGCACACAAAAAAGTGTGGTCAAACTCTTGCATACTAGAAATTAAAACATATCAGACAACTTATTATTTTTGTTTCCAGAGCGTCCTAACTGAAGAATTTTAACTGAAGGTATTGTTACGATATTACTTTCATGCAAAATAAAGAAAAGGTTCACTATTAATTTACTAACAGTGACCAATAATGACTAGGAATAGGTACGTCGTGTTAAATAATAATGATTAAATATCCACCACAGATTATATCTAGAGGTATGACTTTGACGATGTCAAATAGTCGATTCAGACAGGCGATATATATAATGTGGGTTCTATTTTTAGCTATCTCGCTTTTATTAAGCTTCCTATCAAAGTAGCTTTTTTTCCAGATAGTCATATCACAGAACATTGTACTTGCCGTCATCGTTCAATTGACATGTAATTAACACTTTCGGTGACAGTTACAATAAAGAGTTTGTTTTTAATTCAACAAAAGAGCGAGTGAAAGATGAACGATCATAGAATAAAGTAGTAGCATCTCTTTCGTTTTCAACTGTAACTTTCACAGATAGATTTTTTTAGAAAACTCCTCGAACTGTGGCCATTTGCTTAGCAAGAGCCTCTGCCTACCCCGCTATGAGATTAAAAGGCGTGAGTGTGTATAACAAAAAAAATCAATTAGAGAAATTTGATCCAGCGATTCTCGAGTTTTACGCTTAGTAACACAATAGTTAGCTATTCATTTTTAAATAATAGATTTCTGTGACGTAAGTTGCACACATTTCGTCCATATTTATGTCATTGGTATCATATTTATGTACGAAGAGTGTGACGAAATGTGTCAAATGAACGTCATGTAAAATTCACCAAATTATGTGCCGAAAAGTTCTCTATGAATGTAGGGCAATAAGTAGACCGCGAAGAATGCCTTGCCAACAAAACGCAGGTGACGCTTATACAATGGCATTAATAAATACATAGCCAGGAGAGAGAAGGTCCATGGAACACTATATTGATGTCGCGAATGAAATGCATGCAAACGCGCTTACAAAAGGTGATGCAAAACATCTTGCAACAGTAGAATATGGTCACTAAAATGTAGGGTGTGCGAGTGTGTAAGCGAGTAGATCAATAGGAAATATTGTTAGGGAGATAATGTTTATAGTTTTAACAACGGTAGCCCATTGTCATTGTAATGTACAAAAGCTCCTAAATTAAAAAGATTAAAAAAAAAACAACGGTAGCCAAGCAACCATTTGGAGACAGTTTCCGCTGAAGCGGAAGGTTCTGAAAGTGATCCATACCCAACAGATAGACAGATATCCTTAACGAAAACCGAATAATATTATAAAAAAGTGGGAAGTGGAAGTTTATACTTACTTAATAGCCGGAAAACTGTTAATAATGGCAAGACAACGTATCAGCTAGTATGTAAAAAAAAGAAACAAACATCCAAACATCAATCCAAATTTTCTCGTTTGTAATAGTAGTAGGTAAGGATTATCTTAAAACCATCCCTGTGCAGAACAGTAACTAAAATAACTATGTCATAGTGTTGGTATCGAGCCCGTAGTAGAACGTATCTGTAATTACGTCGGTCCATAAACATTGTACCTACTTATTTTCGGGAAAATTTCATGAGTAGAAAGAACACTTACGCGTGTATGCTTATGTTTGTGACGTATTTTTTTCTATTGTATGATGTATGAGGTTACACACTTGCGTACGTACTTGCTGGGTTTTTTCGGTTAAACGAATATCTATGTAAAAAATAATACTAAGTAAGCATAAATAATTTGTAGAATGTAGCGATGAGGTGTAACCTAATAGTGATTGCGTTTTAACTGACTCATTTGAAGTGAGGTGATTTGCAATAATGACTATACACCTACGTAAGTCAATAATTGTATTCGTACTACACAATTTATATTTACCTACAAATATACAGTTAATAAATTACTTGCTTATGTTTAGAAATAAATATATTCAAGTAATAAACAAATAATAAATACACTTCACGCTTTTTAGTGTAATATAATAAATAATTGAAGCGTATGACTTGAAATCAGAATCCGATCAAAACAAAACTATTTATATAATTTTATCAGCTATATATATCTTTATTCGTTAGAATGTTATTTATTATTTTATTCGTTTGAATAAAGATAAGGCAGAAATTAATCGATGAGTACTTCAGAATCCGACACTCTTCGTTTCTACGTCTAAATAAGTTATTTAATTCATTTGAAATGTCATATATTTTTTTCAAGCTTCCAAGGTACCCCACATTGTATTGCATTCCCGTGTGAATGTAGGGACAAAGTACAACCTATGTGTACAAAGTTTTATGATGACCGGCTAAGTAGCGTAGTAGTTAACGTGAAAGCTTAACAAATATGAGTAATATCGAAAACAAAACCTATAGAATAATTGAATGTACTTAGTCTACATAAAAATTAACACTTTTTCCCCGATTACATTTTCCTCATTAATTTATTATTCGTATTAAACAGGTACGAATACAGTTACGTATATAGGTTCCTTAATTATTAACGTGAGTTAATCTGGCTGTAAGTATAGCGTTGTGCATAGTAATTATTATAAAGAGAAACTATGTTACCAACGAATGACGTATTGATCAGATAGTTTCGTTTAGTTGTTAACGTTTCTGTGTATTACACGCTCATATACTTTGTTGTTTGTGCATTAAAGAAAATCAGAACACGGAACATGCACTCTTTTACTTGAAAAAATACAAACTAGTCGCTTAAATACGTAATTTTAACAACATTGTTTGAATAACCGTCAAAAGATAAATTCGAAAAGTTCGAAAGGGGCTCATGCTGAGAAGAACTGACAAGAAACTCCTTGCACACTTCAGAGTCGTTGCTTTTGAAATTACTCCAGACTCTACAGAGATGCTTTAGAGTCTAGAGCATAGAGTGCAAACTCGGATCTCACTGAATCAATTTCGTAGGTTGCACGGCTGCGTTCGGTCTAAGTAATAGATTAATGGCAATCATCCACAAATTCATACTACGACTGATAATAATTTATCGATTACTGTCGGTTTTCCAACGCGTTTCCGTAATGAACCCAAGAAAAGTCCAGAAAAAAAAATAAACAGTCAAACGGCACACCACATTTCAAGAAGATATTTAAGGGCCTCTTGCGACAGATTTCTTGTCAAACCTACGGTGATTTTGACGGTGTGTAACAAATTTAGAAGTCAATTTATAATCTAATCCTTGACTCACGATGGCCTAGAGGATGCTCGTCGTGTCCCGTGTTTGACGCAAAAGGAACTGGGAACTGAATCCGCGAATGACGCAACAGCAACGTGGCCAAACACTGAGCATACACAATGCAGCGCGTGCGCAGGCTATCTCGTGCACCATATACACACAATACCCATAAGCGAGCCATATTTGGACTTGTATATTACATTAACTATAATTATCACGGTGGTAACGTTGAGCATGTCAATTGTAAAATAAGTAATTTTATGTAATTAGCGGCTGCTGTTATTACATAAAATTAGTTCGTTTAATGCTTTAAGGGAATTCTTGGACTGATGACGTACGTAATGTCCAATTTAATTTGTTCTCGTTAAATATACAAAGAGGTACGAAAAATACTGTACAATTTTTGTATGTGTGCACGGCGGCAGTTATACTTTAGTAGTAATAAAATGTTAACAATCTCAAAAGTACGAAAAGTCGAATCAGTTCTAAAATAGACCCGTATTAGAATAAAAACAACGCAATATCTTCTAAATCTTATCTATGACATCAACGTACAGTCAATTTCACAAATATCTTAAAACTCGGTAGGGTTCTTAGGATACCTTTAAGGCAGTAGCTGATCATCTAATCAGTGCTAAAGTGTCACTTGAGTATGATTGGTCGCTCTTACACCAAGTCGACTAAAAAAGGACAGAGGTAAAATTTTAGAAAAGGTCTTAGGTAACGTTGTCGAATACAACAAAGAAAGAAATCAGGGATCACATAAGAATGGTTTTCTTAAATATTTATAGACTCCACAAGTACAAATGTATGTAAAATCTAGATAAATTTACACATGAACCTGCGTAAGTGTATTATGCGTGTTTTTTTATTGCTTCTTGAAAAAGATGAAGCACGTTGACTAGCATTATGCCTTATCTGAAGGATACTATAGACCATTGCACTCTGACATTTGAAAACTACGAAAAAAAAGAAACTGATTTACACATGTTGTTTTGCTCTTCCGAAATGCCGTGAATTTGTTATTCAATCGAGATGGTGTTTTAGCCGGACTCGATCGCTTTGAAGTTTCAGTGAAATTCAAATGTTGAACTGCGTGCATTCTCCGGCTGCGATGGAGTGACTAACAAACAATATTAATGAGTACTTAAATAGTAAAAACCTCTACAAATTACAATCTAATTTACCGTATTTTTTGGGTTATCATATTACGACGGTGAGCAGAGTGTATAACGAGTAAGTATGCTGAAAAGATTATTTATGCCTTGTGACTAAGGCTCATTTTACATTGTGACGGAACGGACGGCACGGGAATTCTCAAGAATACCCTAGCGTTATAATGTACTAGCTTTCCGCCCGCGGCTTCGCCCGCGTGGACTTCTGTTATATTGCGGTATAAAGGAATATTTTTGTTTTCCCTCGGGAATATAATTTTTTTTCGAGATAAAAGTACCCTATTATTTAAACCGGACTTCTAACTATACGTGTGCACAATTTCAAAGCAATCGGTTCAGTAGTTACGGCGTGAAAGCGGAACAAACAAACAAACTCACTTTCCCATTAGTAAGATACTACCTACACTATGTATTCTCCCATTCCATTCTGCCGCAATGTAAATTGAGCCTAAGAGGTCCCCGGTTAGATTCTAGAACCCTGGAAGCTTGCTGAAACCTTCATACCATAACGTGTGTAGAATGTATAAACCTTTCGCAGGTTCAGCAATAAATAAAATTATAGTCTCGACTAGAGATCACACGTGATTTATATTATGTAGGTAAGTATGTCAGCTGTAGGTATTACTTAATAAATGTATACTTACCTATTTATTTTTATCATGGCAGCATTAAGTACCTTACTTGTATTACACAACAAATGTAATATTATTCTGTAAAATAAATAATAGGTATCTGTTAAAGATGATAAAGCACGTAATATTTAAGTACTCTTACTTACTTAGTGGTTATAAACAACTGTTGAACCTAATAAGTTTAGAGAAAAAAGAACCGACTTCAAAATAATAAAACATTAACCGTCTTATTCATAAAAAGTTAAAATGTTGACCACTAGTTGACGTATATCAACTTAGATTGGTTTGTGCCTATTTGGCGCTCATTTGACCAGGTTATGAGAGCTTTACTAACAGTCCAATAGCTGTTCTAACTTTATGAATACGAGGGTAGGACTTTTGTTGTTTTCTCATGGATGCTATTGCCGGAACTGAACCAATTTTTTTTAAATTTAAATAGGACCAAACGGGAATCACCAACTCTCAAGCAAAAAATTAATCATCCAAACATACAAATCGTTTCACTCAGTCAAATGTTTGGAGGTAAAAAATACCGTCGAATACCTCCTTCTGTTTTTTTAAGTCGTTTTGAAACAAAGGTTGTAAAAATGTAGGTACTTCAACAGAATAGAATTCTGATTTCCATGTACTTAAATAAAATACTTACATAAAAAGGGACGGACGTAACTACGTAATTGATGTAAGATCTTGCATCAAACTTACCTACACATACGTACTGCATTTCGAATTTCTAATCACTTTAAATCTGGTACACGTGTCTGTAGGCACTCGTATCATAGACGTGCAAGAGTTGAGAGAGAGAAGTGCAAGTTCGTGTTGTCTCTTTTATTCAATACTAGCTGAACCCGCGAACGTTGTTCTGCTAAAACATTATAATAATATATATTCATATTCATATTAATTTATCAACAATCTTTCTCTGCTAATATATGCATTTATCATACGTAAAAACCTCCCTCAAGATTAATTTAGATCCAATTAAGATAAGGAAAACCGCATAATAATCGTTGCGTAGTTTTAAAGCATACATAGGGACAGACTGCGGGAAGCAAATGGGTTATACGATGTCGTCTTGATAGGTTCTTGTGAACGCGATATACAGTGTTGATTCAAAATTTAAAATAATATTAGTTATGAGCTAAGGCTTTAGTGTTTTGTCTATGTTATGTACAAAATTTTGACATTTACGGACATTACTTTTTAAGGTTAAAAGTTTTAGCTGAAGACTACGTTTATGTAGACTACTACCACTGCTACAACTGAGTACATTTCACTTACATACTTTGGGATCAGATGATCAAATGTGAAATATTGCGGGACATTTTTGCATACAACATTTTAATCTTCTTGTTACATTAATCGTGAACCCTCGTGTTACGGCTGCCGACGTAACAATCCGTGAGAAAATGGACCAGCAGTTGATGCCGTACAGATTGTACATCCTTGTCCGTGTCTCAAGACTCGCGTGATGTGAAAGTTAGCATCGTTGATGTATTAGTAGCAATCATTGCCGACATACAAATGCGCCAGTGTAATCTAACACGTGTTACAGAACAACTGACAATGGGGAAGTTTCCATGGCGTGACTTTGACTTTGACTTTCTAAGTTAGCTGTCATTTATGTCATGTTTCGTACATGGAGATATGACAAAAGTTGGAGCCAAAAATTATCAAAGAAAATTCTCAGTTGAAAATTAGTAGTTCAAAGGAAAAATGTTTGCAAAACCTTTGTTTACAAAAAAAAAACACGGGCCTTGAACATGGAACAACCCATGAAGAGACAGGTAAGAAAACTTAGATAATTTCGCTAATAGTAGGAAGGTTAGTAGGTTGCGTCTACGGTCATACTTTTAACAGTGATTGTTGTGAGTGAGAATTTTCTATCGATAAAATGGTCGATAAATATCGTTTTTACTAAGCCGGGGTGTTTGGTTGTGGCTAATCATGTCCATTAAGGTAGCAACAACTATAGTAAAGAGTGATTAATTCCCACTGTACCATTTTGATACACCCGGTATAATTGGTACATTGGTAAAGGTACATTGGTTTAATTGTCCGGTTATTGTCATATAATTGCACTATGACTGTGATGTCACGCCGATTATCTCATTCTGGATATTTATTTGCAACAATATAACTAAACAGTCATGTTATCTCACGCTGAATTCTCCAGCTGAAGCAAGAAAAGCCCGATTTAGCCGTCTCCATTTTCTTGTTACTTGCATACATAAAAATGCAGCTGGAAGTTTCTTGCATCTTGTAAACCATAAATTGTGCGGATAGCACGTACTTACTAGAAAATGGAGCAGACTAAATGGAGTAAGTAGAATTAGACCAAGTTCGGTAAGTTGTCCAAATCTACGGTATATTAGACGTATAAAGTTAGGTGAGACTTGGGTTTAGAATTTAAGCTACGACTGCCTAGTTCACTACGTAAGCCAAAGTAAGGCATTTGCGATCATAGAGGGAGTGTGCTCTAAATACGTAATTCGATAAAAAAATTGACACTTTGTCACTAGAATCACTTTTATATCGCTATATTGTAAAAACGCCAAAAGTCGAAGCTGAGTTCGAAGACAAATAATCAAACGAAATTAGGTTCTCATTTTTGCGGTATTTTTGTTATGTTTGTTACCTTAAAACTTTAGACTGGGTGATTTGAATCATTCTTTTTTTTATTTGAAATCTGGTGCTTTCCGTTTGGTCGCATTTAAAGGTCCAGTTCCGACAATGGCATTCATGACAAAACCACAAATCTGTTTAATTTTACTGGTTGATGTCGGTTCTTTATTCTTTAAAGTTAATCACAACAAAAAAACATTTTTTTATAAACCTCCTTTGCGACATCGGTGTGATCCTGATGGTCCTATTTAATGTAGTGGATTTTGGGCTCAGTATGCAGGTTGTAATATGCAAAACTAAAGCAATTGATACCGATTCGTCTGCCTACAAAGTTCTAAAGATAAAGGGGCTAAAAAGGGGTTCTTATCGGAAAAAATATTAGTCAGCTAACAAGACTTAAGATAGTACTTATAAAAAGAGTTGCGTGTTTACTCTGTACTTAAAAGTTAGTTACTTACAACGTGCCTGAGGATATATTCATTGTTGGTACAGTGGGATGTGATTCAAACGTTTTTCGTTATGGAAAATTTTGGAAAAGTATAATCGAATAACAAGATACAACATTTTTATCTGCCATTATTTACAGTTTGTCGAAAAGCAACTGGGTGCAATTACTCTACATAGGTAGTTTGAATTAGAAAACATACATAAATAGGTACATTCCACGTATGGAGGTGGACACCACTCCTTTGTAGTAGGTAGGTCCTAACATCTCACGTGTACTAATAAAAAGGACTTATATAGAAAAATATGGTAGGCATGCTAGCCGCGTCACCGTCGGGTCAACACCATAGAAATAATTCGACGGATAGACTTGCGACAAACAGATCTGTTCCTATGTGACATTATTGTGCTATTTTCCCGGTCTGCCTTATATAGGTCGGGTCACGGTCAATAGGCCAGGAACTGCACTGTCCTCGAGTCAAATGCACAGACGGCGGGCGGCACGTAGAATTTATTGCACTCAAATTTGCACTTTCATTACCACATCTATTGCACTACTGTCATAGAAATAAGAACTGTTTTTGTCAGTGTGTTGTGGTATTGTTGGCCGTGAGATTTTACAGTCGCGGACAGCTTTAGTTAGACTTTTACGTTTTGAGCTTGAACCGTCACTGAGTGAGAGTTTTTGAGTAGTTCAGCTCAGCTTCGAATGTTGATGTTAGTGTTCTTATTTCATGCCGTGACTGTACGTCTCGAGGTCCCGCGGTGCATAGATCAGATACATACTGCGTATGTTCTTATCGTATAACTTATTGTAATGCAAAAAATTAACAATGTTTATTTCATAAGTTTCTAGAAGTGCCTGAGGAATTGTGTTCATCTCTAAGTTGTAAGTCTCAAAATTGGAATCAGCGCAGCGAAATATCACTAGTTACCTACTAGGTACTTAGTATACAATAAAAAGTAATATTATGGGATATAATATTGGCATGTTATCATATACTAACGATCGATTTACTAAGGCCCTACTACGATATTACTGAAACGGAAACAAAATATGCACTAAAACATAGGATTACCAATGACCTTGTATTATAAAACAAAAACAATTATCTAATAACATTAAATTCATCAAAATCAACTAGAAATAGAGATCACGAGAATGTGCATACATACATACAGGTATCTACACGTCTCAGGGAGTCACCAGAAAGTGTGAAAACCTACGCGTAATTGTAAAACGTTAAATTCTATAGATTTTTTAAAATAGAAAATAACTTTGTTTTCAATAGGATTAATTGTGGTGTTGGAATTTCTCAAGCGACCTTATACACATACAGTCAGCCAAAGCATGCATCTAAAGCACACAATGCCATGCACCAGGGTCGTGTAGCGAATGTAGTGTAAAGTTTTGTACTTTTCCATTGTTTACTGTACATTTGCGGGCGACTATCGGACGCGTCTACAAATGTTCAAATCAAATATTTTGTTAGCAGAACGCCGCTAATAGTTTTACGTATTTGTCCCTATAGTTAACTTGGATATAAAGCCGTGTAAATGTCTGTGACGCCGCGCCGCCCGTCACAATGAAATGTTGGATCTATCTGAACTTATCAATACATAGTATAAAACAAAAGTTGCCTCCCGCTGTCTGTCCCTATGTATGCGTAGATCATCAAAACGCAACGGAATTTGATGCGGTTTTCTTTAGTAGATAGTCATTCTTGAGGAATAAATAAATAAATATGGCGGGACATTTTTTACACACGGTCACCTGACACGGTCACATTCGTCCACTGCTTCGGCCTCCCCAATGAGCAGAGAAATACTGTTATTATTGGCAAAAAAACGTTTAAAATATGTAACAATGAAATGTTTCATCATCAGTCTTGTCTTCTTATTTTAAATATGAAGTATGTTTCTACTCCTGCGCTTGCGGTTGCCTAAAAGTTTGTGCATGAAGACCCAGCTACCGCTTTATTTATTTGTTAATACTAATTATTAGACTTAGTAAGTCATCAAAATCATGATGCCAGCCCAACAAGGCTTAATGAGGCCTGTGTAATGAGATTACACAAAATAGCAGTAGCCCCTTAATTTGGTCGGATTATTTCACGGCTATGTTTGGTGTCTAAGTAAAACTACCTATTTCCTCTTTGGTTATTCCATACAAATTCTGCAAATAATAATACTTATTGATCAGTAACTTAATAAAGTTCAAATCAAACTTAGTTTTATGTATTATTGATGGGCACTTTGCAATGTGGCCAGCCAGGTTTTACAACTTGTCAATTTATGTCAATTTCAAACAAAATTCGGGTCGTAAATATTTTATGTATTTTTTTTGTAAGATCCTACTTGCCTATCTGAACGGGTTCTGTGATCTTAATTTTGAACGGGGTTTGAGACAGTGTTTAAAAATGTCGTAAAACATAATTATTTATTCCTGAGAATTTTTGCCGTCCAAACTCCAAAAACGGATACGAGAAGGTGCTAAGGTCATTTCTGTGTTTGTTTTCAATAATTTTATTTATTTATAACACCAACACTTAAAATATCTATCCTTACATGTGGAACCTAATGTGTATGAGAAAAGGGGCCATATCCCTAGACATGTATCTATGTATCTTTGACTTCTGAACCTTATTATTTAGAACATAACAATCTTTATGGTGAATGAACTTTCCAATTGGTTTGACAAAATCACGGATTATACTGCTTGTAAAAGCAGTGCAATGGTCTTAGAAACGTTGTTGGGATCGCCAATAGGATTATTTAAAAAGAAAATCAATTCTAATACTAAATGTCATCTCCCGAGTATTTTTTTTTTGTAGGGATATGATTTTTTTATGCGTTTCCCCGCATTGTCGCCATAGTAAAAGTTGTTCATATTGACGAACTCAGCAAAGTTTCAAAGACCATTGCTCGGGGCCTTTTACACGCAGTATTTTTTCACACATACACATACACGT
>SJJU01071394.1:0-10958 GCA_012932125.1 Conopomorpha cramerella | reverse complement strand
ATACATACACTTCACGCCTGTCTCCCAGAGGGGTAAGGCAGAGACTACAGATCTCCATTTGTCACGGTCCTGACATACCGCTTTCGCTTCATCTACATTCATACATCTTTTCATACACGACCTCCGGTTTCGAGTACTTTTCACGCCACCTTCGGTCAGGACATCACCAAGCTGGTCTTTATATGTCCTTCTGGGGCGACCTCTACTCACCCGGCCCATTACATCACCCATATAAAATCTCTTTCGTCAATCGACTTTCATCCATTCTCTCCATATGCCCAAACCACCGAAGCATGCCCTTTTCAATCTTGGTCACTACGCCTTCCTTCAAACCGCAACTTTCCCTTATCACACTATTCCTTATCCTGTCATTCAATGTCACGCCTTTCATGCTCCGCACTGACCGCATTTCTACGGCATTGACTTTACTTTTATGCTTCTTCTGCCATACCCAACTTTCACTCCCGTACATTAAGGTAGGTTCCAGTACAGCGTCATGGACAGCCAATCTTGCCTTTTTCGACATGAATTGGCTCTCCATAACACTGCGAAGGGCACCGTTAACCGTATTACCCGCACTCACTCTTCTTTCAATATCTTTGTTTTTTGGAGAAAATTAGCAAAACTAAATTACAAAATTGTATACAATTTTCAAAATTTTGATTGAAAATGCCACGCTCCTTGTCTAGTTGTGTTTGATGTGAGGGTACAGAAGGCATCGACGCTCAAAGGTCTGCCAACTACCTAATAAATTAATATCTTTGTAAAGTTGTTGCGAACAAAACTGTTATTACAACAAATATCGCCAAAATGTAACAGCTGGCGTTTCATATAACAAATCGTTTAATTAAATACCTTACATTGTGCTAGATTCAAATAAGTATGTCATATTAATTAAGGTTCAGGGCGAAATTACACACCCTACAAGGGGCTTACAATTCCCTAACTTGTAATTATTTAAACAGGCAGCGAAATTGTGTGGTCCATAAATTTGTTATATTATAAATAATAAATAACATAGGTAACATGAGTCTTTGATTTTAATACAGATCATGGCGGACATTTAATTGCTTTCAATTAATAAAATAAATAAATTTAATTTAGAATGCGTGAAGTGTATTTTTGTTTTTTTATTTAAATTATTAGTTTTACAATTGTGTTGAACCGTTACTAGAAAAACGTAGCCGTATAAAATGGGCACTTAATTTGTTAAAGTGGGGAAGGCCGAGCCTTCTTACTTGCACTATTGTTTGTTTTCTTTTGTGCATAGTATATAATAGCAAGACGTTATCTCATTATACATAAATAAGTAAAGAATTGATTACCCATAGAAACCATTTTATAGACCCTTAAATACCTAATACCTTAATAGATATGAATCTTGTGAACGTTGTTGACGGCAAAGATTATAAATGTGAATAAACTTAACCGATAAACATGAACGATGTATTTTGTTATACATGTATTAGAAGTAACATAGGATATATTTTGTCCCGACATTCTCACATGAACGGAATACACCGTCGCACAGTGGGCTGAAAATCGACTCTCGAAGACATAGGATCATAACTTTTCAAGTTTTTTTTTTTACTTGATATAGGTACGCGCACGTGAACCATGATGGAATGTAATGTATAAAATGTATTTACCTTAAACAATTTAATCAAAGAATTTAATTAATTCGAAACTTTCATAACGTATTGCGCCGACCCCATCTAGTGTGGGATAAGGGCAGGAAAATTATGATGAACTTTGAAGTAGTAAAAAAAATAGTTTCGAAATTTAAAAAAAACAGCATCTGTGATCGCTATAAAAATACGTCAAAAGATCATAAAAAAATTGTTATTTAACAGCGTCACTAGATATAACGGTACTTACAGTATCTTTGCGGTTTCAAATATCCGTTTTTTACTTGAACTCCATACATATTTTTTGTAAATTAATTTATAACTGTTTTTCCGCTTTAGTTTAGCTTTAAAGTGATAAACAAAACCTGTATCAAGCCAAAAAAAATACTTCAAAAGTTATTATAGTTCGTGCATTTCATGAATGCGCGCGTGCCTTAGATGTGTGTGTGGCAGTTTTGTTCGTTTGAACTGTCAACTAGCGTGTCCATATACGACTCACACATCTAAGGCCCGCGCGCATTCATGAAATGCACGAACTATACCTTATGCCTTCAAGAGCTGATTTTGACCCCACTGTGCGTAACGGTAACACCGCGGGGACAGTTGGTACTTAATAATGTCTTGGGACTTCTCTCTCAAGATGACATTTCTTATTTTATGATTTAATAAATTGTAATATGAGGTCAGTCCCACGGGATTGAGGCAAGATTTTCACGAGTAATTGGTATTGGTAATAGGTAAGTAATATGCGTATTACCTTTTATATACAAACTACTGATTTTATTGATTTTCAGAGTAGGATCAGCTTTGTATTTTGGTTAGGTGTTTGAATCTCCCCTTGGACGTAGTGGCTCAGGCTGTTCAGGCTTGTGCAGGGGCTCCGGCAATAACGCGGGAGTGGTCACCGTGGGGTTTAGTGGGTGCGACCACATAACCCCGCCGCTGTCCCCGTTAGCGGTGGGGTATGCATAACGGATTTGGTGTTTAAATCTCGAGTACACTACTACATTCCCGTATAGTTGAATCGCTCTGGCATCGTAGCGGTAAACGATGTGCATCGCTGTTATACTACGGACGACAGTGAAATGACAGCAAAGAAATCAGCAATGCACATCGTTTGCCGCTACGATGCCAGAGCGTAGCAACTACGAGATTGTAGTAGAGTTCACTGGTGTACCTGGTGCGTGGCAGTGGCGTGCAGGCAAAAAGATACTGCCTACCTTAGTATTTTGATTACCCGACCTAATAATAGAGTTATTGCTAGATCCTTTTTTGTTGTACTCACGACATAGTCTGACGAAGGCCCTGTGTTTTGTGGGTGAGTAGATAGATAGGCACCTATGTTTCGTAAAGACAAGTTACCTATACATAGGTGTAAATCCTTGGTGATTACTACCTACCTTGTCGTCAAAGCCAGCGCACGCCACTGGTGCGTGGGTCTCTTTTGCAGAGCCTGGGTATGTACGCAACGCAACGCTCATACGATGAAGGACAACGTAGTAATGGAACTCGGTTTAGGTAAAACCTATAATTGCTATGGGCTCATCCCCCGGCACGGGGTGGGTTAAATACACGCGCGTGAACTATGAGCATTAGCAAGTGCCTCTGTTTAGCCCGCTACAGAATGGAAAGGCGTTAAGTGTATTTATTCAAAAAAAATATTTACCTTAATGCGGAAGCCGTCAGAAAAACAATCCAAAATGGTCACCTAGTAGCTGTCCGGCTGACGTTGCTTTGCCTCACCCGAAAATGGGCTTATTTGGAAAACAGTGGCATGTTTGGAATATTGAAAATGAGTCAGTTTTGCCAATATAAATTATTAACAGTGTATTTCTGTTATTATACATATAAACCTTCCTCAAGAAACACTATTTACTAAAAAAAACGCCATGTAGCTGATGACAGGGGTGCTATACATTCCCAGACTAAGTTGACATATTTCATGAATGTCGGTACACAAACACCGAGAATTTTATGTACATACTAGCTGTCCCGGCAAACATTTGTTTTGCCATAATAAGTTGCCTTTGTACCCCGTGTATTGGGAGAAATACAACTGGGAGATCCATAAAAAATAGATAGTAGCCGATTCTCATACCTACTGAATACGCATATAAAATTTGGTGAAAATCGGTAAAGCCGTTTCGGAGGAGTATGGCAACGAAAACTGTGACACGAGAATTTTATATATTAGACTAGCTGTCCCGGCAAACATTTGTTTTGCCATA
Organism: Conopomorpha cramerella; assembly: GCA_012932125.1. Taxonomy (NCBI): domain Eukaryota; kingdom Metazoa; phylum Arthropoda; class Insecta; order Lepidoptera; family Gracillariidae; genus Conopomorpha; species Conopomorpha cramerella. The sequence goes on along the minus strand of SJJU01071394.1, from coordinate 7,102 downwards.
ATAAGTTGCCTTTGTACCCCGTGTATTGGGAGAAATACAACTGGGAGATCCATAAAAAATAGATAGTAGCCGATTCTCATACCTACTGAATACGCATATGAAATGTGGTAAAAATCGGTAAAGCCGTTTCGGAGGAGTATGGCAACGAAAACTGTGACACGAGAATTTTATATATTAGATTTGTTTTTCTATATTGGATTGCATACTCTATTCTTCGCATTTTCTAAGTGTTTCCATGAACGCTCTGTTTAAGACAACAGAAGTACTATTGTTATAATATCAACAGACGGGATGTGTCCTTCAAAAAGGTTTAAGGTACCTCAGATTCCGGAATCAACATGTGAAGTAGGGGTAAGTACTACTTCCTTATCTAGTATATTTCTGAGTCATTTCCTTGCTTCGGTCGGGAACTTTAAGCCGTAGGTACGCAGAAAGAAAGCTTCTTGGGCAGGACGACCGAAATATTTTAATAATATTAATAATAAAATTAAAAAAAAATCGAAATCGAAATCTCGGTACTACGAAATAAAAATCTTACTTTATCGGTCATTCCATGTGTTTTGTTTTAAATTGTTTACTTTTACAATGCACCCAATGTGAACTGTGGGCATTTGCTTAAGCAAGTGCCTCTGCCTACCCCTCTTTGGGATTATAGGCGTGAAGTGTATTTTTTTTTTACAATGCATTGTATTTAATTAATGTGCACCATTGTCAAACCAGTGTACCTACCTATTTTATTGTGATTTTTTTGTTGTTTATCTACTTACTTTAAAAAAAAATTAGTGCTTATTAGTAGGGCAACATGTTACTTTGTGTAATTAAAATGCTCAATATAGTATGTAAGTATGTATACAGAGTGTAAAAGAACCTCGAGTTAATGGTCTTAGAAACGTTGTTGGGCTGATCGATATCAACTTTTACTATGGAGATACGGTGGGAAAATGAAAAAAAAGATTTTTGCGTTTCCCCGCATTGTCGCCATAGTAAAAGTTGTTCATATTGACGAGCCCAACAACGTTTCTAAGATCATTGCTCGGGGTCCTTTTACACGCAGTATGTGTGTGCCTTGTTGGCTGTCCTTAAATCGTAAATAAATAAATTTTAACTTATCAATTCTGGCTACAGTTTCAACAGTCGTAGTTAAGCTGAGTTAGAGGTTTTAAAACATCTAACAGTGGAGCCACTTCATTGATACTTCAGTTTTCCTCTTGAGATCGCTTTGAAGTTTGGGGCCCCGATCCCACGGCAGTCTTTTAATAGCCACCAAAAAAGTGTAAACCCTTGGTTTGCGAACTTTTCAAGGTTTTCAATTGTTCGACCGAATTTCCGAGCCCAAAAAGTACTCCCCGTGTATTAGGGAAATTTAGGTACGTAGGCATATTTTGGGTAGGTACTAGGTACCGTTCTTTGAATTTCGGTGCGTTGCGACGACTTACAGCACAGTAACAGTTGCGGAAAGCTTATATTTTTTGGTAAGTATCAATAAAAAAAAACATAGGGTTGTACTTAAGGGAAAAAAACACACACATAATATGTGTGTGTTTTTTTATCATGTCATACTGGTATACATCTTCTATTATATAAAAATTAATTGATGTTCGTTAATCTCGCTAAATCTCGAGAACGGCTGGACCGATTTGGCTAATTTTGGTCTTGAATTACACGTGGAAGTACAGGGAAGGTTTAAAATGTTTCTTCCAATACACGGGTACAAAGGCGACTTTGTACCCGTGTATTAGACAAAACAAATGTTTGCCGACACTAGTATTGTTATATTTGTATACTATATTAAGCGCCGTTTTATAACACACCTAAGGCAAAATTTCCGAAAATCTTTACAAACCTAAATTCAAAATATAAGGTTTGTGTTTGTTGTAAAATTTAGGTTTGAATGGAACCTTACCAATCGCAAATTCGATACACGAAACTGACTCGCACTTAGGAGGTTTTTATTTAATTATTCGGCATAGACCTTTCTTCTACTGTGCAACGTTTATTTCACTTGCTTACTCCACTCAACTATGAACGGGTTTTCCATCAATGACGTAATAGATTTATGACGAATTTAGAACGCGAGCCGTATGACGTCAAACGCATTATACCACTCATCTGGCGCTTTCCCTGTGCAATGTAAACAATGTTATTGTTTCAGAATAAGGGCCGTATTCTGCAACAATGATCATTACTCAAGTGTCACTCGAGTATAGATGTCATATGATTAATATAGTTAATTATCGTTGAAAAAAATTGGGAGAGCCTTTTCGAACTTGACATTAACACTTTTGATGTTTTTCAAGGGTTGTTGCGATATAGCACCTTACGAAAAATAAACTGTTTTATATTATGACACTGGCGTTATCTTGCTCTAATCGTGTATGTGCATAAGAGACAAACTATGCTCAAGCAATACTTGATACCTACCTACTGATTATTGTTACAGAATACGGGTCTTAGAGCGATACAAACGTTGTACGAGGGGAGATCTGTGCGGAATTCCACGATTAAATTCAAAATAAGACTTCACTATTTTACTAGTATTGTTTTAGCTTTACTATTGTAAAACTTCTTAGTGATAGGTACATTTTACTTTGGTTGTATTATAAAATATATTTTTCATCTGATGTCATTCGACATTACCATGAAATCATGCCTTATTAACTTGTGCCAGAACCCGGTATAGACTTATTAGCCAGACCGAAGATAAAAAAAATATACTTATTTGAGTCATAATATCAAAGGCGGCAGAGTCCACAAGACACTGGGTGGACACTGTCGCTTTTGATATTATATCACATATTTCTTTAACAAAATGACAAAAAAGCGATAAAACGTCTATCGTTTTAACAAGTTTTTTTTAAGTACTTACTGTTGATTTCATGTCTGAAAATCAAACTTGTTGAACTGACAATGAATCATTAGTCGTGCCGTTCCTATACATTTTGCGAAATTGTAAGAAATATGAGTAAAGGTTAGTCGTTAATGGAGAATTTTCGGTCCCACTTTCCAATTCCATTATTTCGAACAGACACGGCCCCAGATCTAATCTAGCAATTTGGAAACGGAACTCTGAAAGGTGCCGAAGCGTGAGAAATACTTCCACGAGTAGAAAGTTCCTATGGAAAGTTTACACTTTTTGATGATGCTACGATCGTATCGCGAATAACTCGACTGTGTGTGAACATTCTCATAACTTTTAATAACAACTGCCACAAAAAAAATGCTATTACTTGTTTTTTCCGATTGGATGCTACATTTCACATACATTTTGTTTTTATTATATGTAGATTTCATAAGATATCGATTTGTGAAATCGATTCAAAAATAGTGTATCACATTTTTTATGCGTATTTTATACACAGCGGTACTGGCCGGTTAAAAAATTATTAAGAAGAAATGTATATAATTCTAGAATGGAATATGATTATCTTTTGTTTGAATTCATGTTGTGTTTTTATTGCCCATCTATACTTAATATTATAAAGCTGAAGAGTTTGTCTGAAAATATTTTTGTGTTGAAGACCATTTATCGAGGAAGGCTTTAGGCTGCAACTATTAGGAGTGAAGAAAAAATTGAAAATGTGAAAAAAACGGGGAAGATTTTTCATCCTTGAGTTCCTAATCCATCGCGAAAACGGTTCAAGATACCAAACATATATGTATGAAGGAAATGATCTAAAAAATGTCCACGACAGTATATTTTATATTAAGATTAACTCACTAGAACCGTTTTTATGGTAATCAAATTTGGTCGAAAATAATGCATTACCTATCTCTATTATACAAAAATTAATTGATGTTCGTTAGTCTCGCTATTTTTGCTTTATTACCGTTGTCAATTTGGCATTTGAAATTAATGCTTAAGGGGAATAAACAGTATATTACGACGAATAACAGAGATGCATGGCGAAAGGAAACGTGTTGCGCCGACCACACGTGGAATAAGGGCAGGCAAATTATTATGATATTTATGAATAATATTATACATAATAGTACTTTTGTGTGTACCCCGGTGTGACCACAGTTTATCCTGTTCCCGCAGGAATTTAAGGATAAATTATACCCCATCAGAAGAATAAACCTATTATTGTTAAAATAAATACGCTTTACGCCTTTTAGTCCCAAAGCGCGGTAGGCAGAGGCGCTTTCTCAGAAAGTACATATAAAGTTTCAATAAAATCGGTTCAGTAGTTTTCACGTGAAAGTGTAACAAGCATCCACCCATCCAAAGAAGAGCGAATCTAGATTGCGAACTTTTCAAACATTGATACGTCCAAACAAATTTTCACCGTGTCAAATAAAAGCTTTACCATGATATTTCAGATACACTGAAAGTGTCATAAAAAATCATGGACCACTTCTGTACGCACTGGTACAGTCGGCCAAGAATCTGCTCTACCACCCTAAGGTTGAAACTCATATGGATGTCATTAAACATTAAGGTTCATTGTCCACTTGTCACAATATACCAACTCTACCTTATTGATGTTTTAGTGACACGGGAAGTGTTATCGAAACTGATAGACCATTTTCTTGGCCGACTGTACAACATGAAGAAAATGAAATGCAAAATCATAGGTATTGTGCACGACTGTGCCAATGTTTATAATTAGGATTTTTATACCAATTTTGTTAGCATTCATTTTATAATACTCAGTTTTGCTATCGACATGTATAAAAAGTACCTAGGTATTCGGTGGTTGCTAGGCAACCAGGTTTAACAATTAGAACATTTATCGTTAACGAACGTTGTTTTACTAAATCGGAAACAAACGGGATTTAGATAGAATTGGGGTAGCGTTCGATCAAAGGTATACACATACGAAAGGTGCCTTTCTACCCGTTGCTATGCGTAAAATACCCCATATATTCAGAAAGAAACTTTACATAAAAAAAACATCATCATAATCATAAGCCACATAACGTCCATTGCTGGACGAGAGCAATGATTCCCATGATTTCCATGATTAAGGGATGATTGTTGGCATTCCCCCCAATGATTAGGGGGAAATTCCAATAATTGCCTTGGCAGGTGGGTTGGCGATTTCAGTGTGGTTTAACTCACAGACTGCGCTGCTTCCCATCCTCTGGAGAGTTCCCTCGGTCACCTCTTACGACCCCCAAGACGAGAACATTTGGGCTGTGGTGGGTGGGGATACGTGTATTCTATTCGCCGTCACCATATGTACGGCTTACAAAATAAATGCGACACGCATTTCCCTTTTGCATTCAAAAGCTTGTATATGTAATGAAAGCATAAACAGAAGGTATTTTATGCATGTAGTTTGGGAAATGAATTATCATTTTATGAATACCGTTTATGATGCATAGCAATAGATTTGCGCAAAGTTTTGTTTGATTGAATTTGAGAAATTTTGCAAATGTTTTTGAAAAGTGTGTTCATTATTTGAAACCCAGGAATTATTTTTGAATTTGGTAAAAAGTATGATTAAAAATGCCCCGAGCAATGTTCTTACAAACATTATTGGGATCGTCAATATGAACAACTTTTATTACGGTGAGAATGCCGGGAAATTTAAAAAAAAAATTATCTCCCGAGGCAGAAAAACATAAAGACATTTTTTTTTATTTCTCCGCATTATCACACGGTAAAATTTGTTCATATTTACGATCTCAACAACATTTCTAAGACCATTAATTAGTTGGGATACTTACACTCAGTATATGTAAATGTAAGTAAATTTTATCCGTTCCTGTTTTAAATAGTTCTTTAGGCTAGAAGAGGGAATCAAATTGCATTGCATTACCGGATCCAAACAAGAATCTCGTATAGATCCGGTAATGCATGGGGCAATGGTGGATTACTAGTTTTGTATAAATACACTTCACGCCTTTTAACCCTTTATCAGACAAGGTTAGGTGTTTTTCTGATGGATTTTAGACTCTATTGACGTTTATTATTCTAATGAACAACTCCATCAAGCAAACCCGGGTGATGTCTCTCATCAAATCTAGCTTTTATGTAAAATTATTGTTTAATGTTTAACTAGTTATGTATGTGTCCTGTAGTGTTACATTCCCTATGTGATTATTCTGTGATAACTTCTCTGAAATCTTTAGATAATTCCAGTGAAGACATTTAATAAGGTTCAAAGTATGTGTTGGTCGAGTGGGAATATACTAGCCGTTGTTTGATTAAGGGTTAACCCCAAAGCGGGGTAGCTAGAGGCAAACGACCACATTTCACCAAGCGTATTTTTTAAGCCAACGTGACGGGGTGTGAGCCCATCGCCGTGTTGTTCACACACCTTGTGGTGTTCGTGTTTCAACACGATGTTTTCCTTAATTTTGTATCTTATCAACAATAGGTACTTCATCCTAATAGCGCAGCATTCCGCGTTCACCCTCACGAGGAATACGAATGAATTTACGCAGCAGTTATATATAACCGAGTTGAATCATGAATAATATATGATAGCTATTTACTGTACACAGCTTCCTAATTATGACTGCTAATGTTTGTCTTACGTGAAAATGTCAGATGCGAGTGTGTGTGTCACTTTTTCAAGGAATTTCACGGAGAAAATGTCCATATTCTGCTAATGCCTTTTTTAAGGACAAGCGGTGTGTTGAGCGTCGCGTCGGGCGTACATACATTTTGAATACGTCGAACGTCCAAAATGATTTCTGATGTTTGTTCGCTCGACGAACCGCGTGTCCCTAAATGAGGCCTTAGGTAACCCACAATCACATTTTTTCGTCGTTTAGTCATATTCTACTTGTAAAGGGCTGATGATATCTCAGTTTCGTATACTCAAAGTGAAATAAGCTCCACCGTAGTGCCCGTAGGCACACGCCACATATTATGTTCTATCTACCAATCTTAAGTACCTGGACAACCGAGCTTCGCTCGATTATTATAAAATCGATTATTTTCCATAGATTTTTTCGTAACCCCATCTCTAGTTACTTCAAAACCAAAACGTCCCCCGCACCATCCTACGTATAGCATAGTGTTACTACTCGGCAATAGATGTCAGTAAGAGTTTAACAATTTGAGCAATTTTTCATGCCCGAAAACACGGTTAGAAAGATGTTTTCTAAAAATTAAACCTAGCTAGATCGATTTATCGCCCCCAAATCC
>SJJU01071380.1:0-11281 GCA_012932125.1 Conopomorpha cramerella | reverse complement strand
GACTCCATAAAGGAAGTTTGTTACTACATGTTAAAGGCTGTTAGTACTTAAATATGCAGGTATAATCATTTGATTTATTGTAAACTTAGCCACCTTTTATACTATTTTGCTATTGTTTAAAAGGAGACAAGTGAATTATTAGAAGTTAATAAATAAGAAATATGCCATAGTTTATTTACTATTTCATGACAACTACCTACTTACTTATTGAATCTTTGAATACTATACCTACAAAAAAACTCTGGAATTAAAGCATTCATGATAAAATACTGATATTTCTGCTTCGTGAATCTCACCTTATTATCAACTTCAGACTTTAATTCATTCATCTTTTGCTGGATCTTAGCTTGCTCATCGGCAAGTTCCAATGTTTTCTTGAGTTCAGCATCTTTTGAGAGTAACAAATCGGTAAGTTGTGCGTGGTCGGCTGCTGACAACTTTTGTGGCTTTGGAGCAATTGAAACTTCTATAATTTCCCTGCAATTGTAAATGAGGTTATTACAAGTCTGTATGTAGTAGGTTTGTGTGCCTAAAAACCCAGTAAACTTACTTGGCTATGAGTTCAATATCATCTATCAGGGACAGTAAACGATCTTTAGTGCTCAAATGCGATGACATTGTGCAAACCTCTTGCAGGAGCTAATTAATGTTAAATTATGTTATGCACTGTAACAAGAACCAAACCAAATATTTGATAAATAAACGAAAAGACGGCAAACAAATCCGCACAGTGGCAAATTGAAAGACAAGCGAATTGATATGACTGATGAACTGAGAATGATGATAATCAATCAAACGCTGTTACTCAAAGTGACAATATTGACAATAGTTGTTTTCATCAATCATCAAATGTTGTCGTAGGTACCAATATTTGTTTGGCCATTTCATTCATCGATTCATCATCAACCACATGTCGTCCAATACACTGCCGTCATAAGTAAAAGGGGCGCATCTGACACGAACGCCGAACGGAGATAAAAAATAAAAACTGCCGAATTTTTTTGATTTTGTGCTGTAGTGGCATACTCGATAATTTTTAATTTTTTTAGGAAATTCATATGCATTCTAGTTTACCACACCGGTGCATATTATTATTTTTTCATTAATAAGCTTAATTTAATAACTAAATAACTTTTTCCTTTTAATCTTAGTAAAAAAAATCCATATAAATACTATGTACAAAGGTAAAAAGGCTCATGTACAGAAGATCCTTTTATGCTTAGCAATAAGACACATTGTTAATATCTTTTTCATAGCACTAAAGTCGCAAGTGGTAGATGAGCCCTTTTACCTTAGTTTTTATTTATATATTTCCAATGTGTATGCAAGTTACATGCTCTAATTTAGGTACAGTTAAGGACAAGAGGAGCTGAACATTGCTTCTATACAATTTATATGACAAAACGTTCAGCTCCTCTTGTCCTTGACTGTACTGACCTGAAATAAAAACCCTTAAATATCTGGAAAGTATTAATAAAACTGCAACAATTTTAATCAACTGTTTTATTAAAGAACTTTAACATTTGCAATTTGAGCATTGGTTAAACTGCTGGTTATTAACCAAATATAGAGTAACTCTTTAAACTATTACTTTATATCTTAAATGCATACATACTAGGAAGGCTGTACCTAAGCCTTATGAAAATATTTTTCTGAAATAACAGGCAACAAGAACAAAGTAAAATTCTCAAATATAATTCAGTAGGTACCTTCCAACTTATTTCAGTATTTACTGGAGTTTTTACTGTTAAGTCTAAGTATACCTATAAATCTTTCTTTAATCACAGTTTTTTTTTATTTATGTAGATAATGCTTATGAATTATTATATTAATTAGTTATGTAAGGAACACAACAAGTAGGTACATATCAATTTAAACAATGTTTAACATTTAAACTTCTATGAAAATATTGAGATCACAAACTTATGAAATTATTAATAGTAATGTTTATAAAATTATAAATGTAATTGCTACATTTGGAACTCAAAACAATTAGGTATAACAACTTATTTTTAATTAAATAGGAAGGTACAGGCTATGCAACACATAAAGTTTCACAATATCATCATATTTAAATCAGTCAGTTTACCATTCGCTTCATAGATATTGACAGTCCGTCTATGGAGTTAATAACAAATGCATGATTTAAATATGTAGATGTTGTAAAACTCCTTGTATTGCCTACCTGTGTAGGCACCTAATATGGCACACCTTATTATTAACTTATTCAAGATTAGGAACATTATCAAAAACTGGCAAATTTTGCCAAAATATTCTTCTGGTTTCAGGCATTAGTGAACACAATCTGTTTATTATGGTGCTTTTGCGCTCAAGCGTTATTCCTCTTGCTTGAGAATTTTCTTTTGGTGCAGGAACACCATATCTAATATTTTTTACTTTTAAAAAATCCAGTTTAACATCTTCTTTGTTGAATCCAGTCTTGTAAAATAGTGCCGATTCACCTCTACGGAAGGTCACTACCGACATATCACTGAGGTAAGCACGAGGAGTGCTATTTTGTAACTTATGTATAGATGAACAATCTTCAAATTTGTGGAAATCAGGCACGTTCATTGACTTGACAATAATGTTTCGCTGTGTGTTCTAACACAACTGCTTTGTGAAAGTCATCAAAATCGTAAACTCGTTTCATCCTTTTTAGTGAATTTTCCACTTGATGATGGAATTCATCCGCTGACATGAACGTGTGTCCCGATTCCAAGTACTTCAATGTGATCGATTGAATGTTTAATTCAAGTGAATTCACTGCGTGAACAAAGTACGAGTAAAAGCACCAATTTTTGTTTTGGCCAGCGCAATTGTCCAACCAAATGACCACATGCTTTAGGTCTCTATTAGTGTTTAAAAATGCTTTAAAACAACTTGCGATGTCGTCATTTTTTATTCCTGAGATGGCTTCGTGCCATATTGCAGCGAATGTTTTATGCGAAGTATTTAACTTCTTGCTACCCAAGGGTACAAAGCTCTCATTAAAGGCAATCAAACGCGGGCAGAATAGGACCTCTTTGAATTCCTCGATTCTTGGAAGCATTATTACCTTCTCGATCAGCTGTGAAGTAAGCAGGATCAGAGAGGGCGTCCAGGTCTGACTGAATTTCAACATCGTGTTTGTATTCTTCCCGTGCCAAAATGTACTTATGACGATGAGTTTCATAGTCAATGCAATCTTTGCAATTCCTGTGTCGAATCTCTTTGTAATTAGGATTATGTATGAAGTATTTTTCGCATGCTTCACACTCCTCATGTCCAAGTTTTGCGAATGATATATTTAAAGATTTCACTGTCTGTCTGTAATATTCATATGAAACGACGACGTGCTCTCGATCCCACTACTAAGTCGCAACTGACAGGGCATCACTAATGCTTCGCAACCGCCACTAGTAGATATAGACGGCGTCACTAGTGTAAAAAGGCGCGTCTAACAGACGCATCTACACTTCTTGATAGATACATCAAAATGTTTCTAATACTCCTTAGCATGAAAGTCGCATATACCATTTAAGACTTAAAAAAAACAGATTACTTAGAAAGAGAGTCGCATCTACGCAGATGCGTCTTTTTTTCTAATAAACGTAACAGGCAGTTGGGCAAATGCGTCTTTTTATCTAACATAAACACAAATGCGTCTTTCTTCGTTGCATAATCTCATAAGAAACAACACGTGAAAAAGACGTTTCTCACCATATCCGTCTTTCTAACTTTGTAGATGGTAGAAATGACTAATGTATTGTAAAGTTGCGGAATTATTGTAGATGCGCCCTATTTGCTTAGTGCTATTGTTAGTTAGACTCCATATATTAAAATGAAAAAAATACTAGCAGATGCGTCTTTTTTCGCTGATTCCGAATATGTATATAACTTGATTTTGAAAAAAATGTTGGATGCGCCCCTTATGCTTATGACGGCAGTACAAACAAAACCAGCTGATGTCAGCGAACCTCGATAATTCTAAACAACTTCAAACTTAGAGCGACACCTGGTGTCAAGAAGCGAAACATTCTAGTTCGCGCTACTCACAGACAGATGGCGCTGACTAAAATGTTTCCGAATCGAAGTCTAGATGTCGCTGCAGGAAATTGAGTTTCGGAGTTTATGCCACAGACAGTGTGCAGTGCTTATTGGTTTATGTTGCAATGTATTCCGAAAATAGTTTAAAGAAACAATGGCTAGGTTATTAATGTTTTTATAACATTATAGGCTCTCGAACGCTATGAATAAAAATGTTCTGCGACTCCAGATGTTCTTTCCAGCGCTATTTTGTATGGAGATGATTTGTTTAATGTTCCTTTTGGTCACCATCCTGCCCGATGTTAAGCAGGATGAATCACAGTGGTGGGAAAGTGGCTTCCCCGTTTATATCAGAAACATCCGACCAGGGGACCAATACTGCTACACTATCTTGGTTGCATCGCTCTGGCATAGTAGCGGGTGGTAGCGGCAAACGATCTGCATCGTAGTTCCACTACGGACGATATTGAAATGAAAGTAACGAATTCAGCAATGCACTGGACACTTGGAGAGTTAGTTGAGTAGGGTAGGGTCAGTGGCGTGCACACCATATAGGCAAAAAGACACTGCCTACCTTAGTATTTTGGCTACCCGACCTAATAATAGAAAACACTTCACGCCTTTTAATCCCAAAGCGGGGTAGGCCGAGGCACTTGCTAAAGCAAATGCCCACGGTTCACCAAGCGTATTTAACCCAACGTGACAGGGGGTGAGCTCATCGCCGTTATAGGGTTCACACACCTTGTGGTGTGCGGGGTTCATCACGATGTTGTCCTTCACCGTACGAGCGTTGCGTTGCGTACATAGGCTCTGAAAAAGAGTCCCTTTGGTACACGTCCAGTAGCCGGACTCGAACCCGGGACCTCCCGGTTACAAGTCAAGTATCCGACCAACTGGACTGCAGACGAACATGTCTTGAAATGAAACACAATATACCGTTCCGTATATGAAGATATTATATTTTTCAAAGAACACGTATGTTTATTATTTATTTTTCAGCGTAGTTTTCCGAACATCATGAAACAATATTCAATACAATAATTGTTTTATAATAATAATAATTAATAATTGTTTAGTTTTAATACCATCATTTACATTTAGGTATATAACAAGTATGTTAATACTAATATACGGTTTGATTAATTTTAAATTTTTATTGTGTTTTGATTCATACAATTTCTACAATTTATACACACAATTTTTCATGAGTCGATACAACATTTTATTCGCTAAATGTATAATTTTTCAATGTTTATTCCAAATTATAGTTTTCTAAACATTTATAATGAATAAATTATGCAACTAAAATTTACATAAATTTTCGTAAACTGAATACGAATTCGATTACACTCTTTTTTGTGAAATAAAATAAAACGAATTTCTGCATACGTAAACTCTTATTAATAAAAATAATATTTTCTAAGAAATCGAGCTTTTTTTTAAAAAAAAATACAACGTATTTGAATAAAGCTTGTAAATTTACGTCGAGTATAATTTATTCAATTATTAAATAATACACAATTGTTTAACAAATAACTACTATGTATGTATTATCTAAAACTTTCACAAAATATTGCAACGACCCGAATTCCTAACATTCATTACACACTACACTCTGCAACATTACTGTGTATAAAAGCCATAGATTTGACAACTATATAAATTTATTACATGTATTTAATAAATTTACCATCATTATACCGTTTGTAAATAAAAATTACAGTTAAAAACAACAATAACAGGAGATAGAATGGACGAAGACGAGAAATTTGAATAATTAATAATTTTTACTTATCAAAATTCATTGATTCGATGTGATTTTATTTTTTTATTGTTTACGGATATTAAGTTACATATTTTATTTTTTTTTGTGATAAAAAAATTTGCACTTTTATTTATTTTTTTTAAAAACAGGCTGCAAAAGAACATTTTGTCGTTTTAAAACATTTATTTATCACAAAGTGCAAAAAATTGTTATGTATTTAATTAGGTAGGTACTTAAATAGGTTTCACTTAAATTATTAAATTAAAAAGGACCTTACAAGCGAAGTACGACGCGAAATCTTTTCACTCACTGAATTTTAAGCTGATTTTTAATATAATATTATAATTTATAATATCTCATAAGGCAGTGATAATGTTTTATTAGTAGTTTAAACGTTTCATGACTGTACAGCCTTTTGCTATGACCTTTTGTTCTTGACACGACACCATTCAACTTTCTGTCCCCTGTTCCACATATCCCCACTGGTCTATCCCTACCGGCAGGGAAGAATGGAATAATTTTCCACATATGCTTTATTTGCATATTTTCCACACATGCTAGGGGAGACAGATGGTATTTATAATTGCAGGTACGACCAACTTGTTACTACCGTCATTTTAAAACAACAACATTTTCTGACTTTCCCAGATAAAGTAGATATTTTGCAGTATTTTTCTGTGATATATACCTATAAAAGAACCTAACTACCAAAAATCTGTTTATTTGGCGACAATAATTTTGTTTCCGTAACAAGTGGGTTAAAAAACCATCCTCCATATTACATGGGTACTGAAATTAATAATAAAAAATCAACATAAAATAATTATCGTAACATATGTAAAAAATAACAGTAGAGATAAGTGGAAAAATATCCTATAGTTGCTATATGTGGAAAAATATTCCATTCATCCCCACCAGTAGGGATATGTGGAATAGGGAATTTCTGTCATTAGTGTCTCATTTTTGACAGAATTGTGAACGGAATCCGTCAGATTCTTGGAAAATTGCCTATTTGACTGCTCGTGGCTCCAAATCGTATATATTTGTGGTACTTCACATGGTGATTTTGTATTCGCTATTTGGTGTTAATTGCATGTGACAAAATATTTGACCTATTCCGCGTAAAAGGACCCCGAGCAATGGTCTTATAAATGTTGTTGGGCTCGTCATTATGAAGAACTTTTACCATGACGACAATGCGAGGAAATGGAAAAAATGTTTTACCATATAAAACCTCATCTCCGAAGACAAAAATATTACTATTTTGTATGAAGATGAATATTTTTTTTTCGTTTTCCCGCATTGTCGCCATAGTAAAAGTTGTGGATATTGACGAGCCCAACAACGTTTCTAAAACCATTGCTCGGGGTCCTTTTACATTCTGTATTCATCTAAGAGCAAGTATCAGCAAGTAGGTACCAATCTTTGCCTTTCTGATCAATGCGTTTTGAACCTTTCGCTACCTAGCATAAAAGTTCTATTTCCTTGCGATTTTTTCTCATTAAGTGCTGTTATAGACCAAACGAAATTTTGTTTTTATCTTTATGCAAAATGCAAACCACGTTGGGCGATTCTCGTCTCAGTTATGACTAAGTTATTACGTAATTAGTTCTAATATCGCATATCCATGTCATACCTAATATTGACTCAATAACAAACTATTGCGAACAGATAAGACCAGAATAAGATGTCACATCTGTCCCAGTCAAACGGTTAAGTCTCATTTTTTCCGGTGGTAAACAAATATCAACGTTTACGGCTTATTCCGCATATCTACCCTAGAAGATTCACCCCGGGGTGGATAGTGGGAAACACACGTCCAAGAATCTACCTCGTCATATAAATAAAGTGTCGATAACCTAGCGCGCATTTTCCGTATATCCACTCTGGGATAGGTTTTCTAGGGTGGATAAGCGGAATAAGCCAGTATAAGTGCCGTTGTAATGTTGAAATTATTATAACGAGTGTCAAATTGATTTGTTACTTTAACACCACCAAATAGAGCATATTTTACTTAAACACCGGAAAAAATAACCGATCTTCTGAGACTAGACCAATCAAACGATAATATTCATGAAAGAGGTATCTATTTGTCTATCCCAGTACAAAAAGGAGTCTTGCACCCTTGGTAATAAAATCGTTCATTCTTTCGACTATTGCTTTTCGGTTTTTAGAAATTCTACTATAAACGCTTTTATATTGTAGGTATATGATTTTTGATTCAAAACTAGTTTGATTAAATTTTCTCTACTTGATTTTTTTGTCTCTTACATCGATCGAACAAAAATATTGGTAACTTTTTTTTACTTGATATGCAGGCAAACAGCGTTCGATTTTTGTCAACTCATTACTATATGATATGTGATAATTATATAAGGTAAATAATATATCCCCCGACACAGATACATATACCTTCGAGCTTTGACAATAAAAGTCATTTTACAATGACTGATAATTCAGTGACATATAAAAATGGCATTTATTTGCAAAAACACGAAATGTTTTTTCAACTGCTGTTTCTGTGTCGAAAACTTGAAGTATTTACCTTAATACCGCTACATAATATTAGCTAAATAACACTTTTTGAGTGAAACTAAAAATAAAACGCTAAAACAACATACAAAAAAACAATATGTGAGCACGACCTTAAAAAAAATGTTTTTTGTGAAAGCTGTTTTGACTTTATTTCAGCATCAAACATTATCTCAACATTATAACATTGATAAACACATTTGGGGCGTTGTTTATCTAAAAGATCACAAATCGTTAACGGAATATCGCACTGAAAAGCAAAATTCCAAAAAAAATATGTCAAAGTGTCAAAAAAAAATGGTCAACTTCGAAAAAAATACGGAAAATTTATAACTAATTGCACTAAAATTACGAGTCTTTTTACGTTTTGACTAGCTATGCGTGCGGCGATGTTTTCAACTCGATAATACTCTTTCTGAATAAAATATTCATAGATTTGCGTCAATTTATTACGAGAATTATTTACAGCGATTTCCTTTGATTACAATACCCACTTTAGTGTAGCCTTACTGTCTCACTTTGTGAAAAAGATAGATGCGGATTTTCCGATCGAAGTTCAACACGCTTGTCTTAAGCTTTGTTACAGAACATTATAAATACATAAACTCACGTCCCTAATTCTTGATGGGTTGAACAAAACCTTTGGAGAAGTCATGACTCCCAGTCCTCCCTTCACTTTTAGTGTTCCTTGGGAAGAGTTGTTTGTAATCAGTGTATTAGCTTTACATGGATGTTGGTCTTAGTTATGAGTTCTGTCGTCTCGTGCTACCAACTATGCGGGAGTGAGGGACACACGGCTGTGAACCGCCGCACGGTGAACACGTAGTAAGTGAGCTAGCGAGCCGATATTGCATTATTCAGGTATTTTTTATACTGGTATCTTGGAAAGGATACTACAGTATCCATGGGCTTAGTGATTATATCGAATTTCGCCAACGTTTCTGATTTAACGTTGTACAGCGACTACGTGATGTGTTCCCATTATGACATGTACGTAGTTTTCAATATTTTATTTCTTTTTAACCCATGATAAGATAACAGGGCGTTACGTATACTGCGTGTAAAAGGACTCTAAGAGACGACGTTTCCAAGACCTTTGGTCTCTTGTGGTGGTTTCTCTAAATTCCCACGGTAACGAAAAAACGCGAGTAACACCGCGCGTTACAGCTAGTATTTCACATAATGTTAGTTTATGCCTTGCAAAAAATAATTAATATGATGTTTTCGAGACAGTTTTGGGAGGTATGGTAATTGAAAATAAAGATAGTAAAATTTTGCTACTAAAAATCTATGTTAAAAAATATAGGTACATTGGGTGCTTGACTTCGGTCTAGATTATAAGGTAGGTAAATATTTTTGGATAGTTAGTAAAAATTATGTTTGCTCTATAATATTATGTAACAAGTGCGATTTTTTTTCATATCATATTTATGTAATAATTATATAATTATGTAGGAGGAAAGTAGGTACGATATTTTAAAATAATTGGTTCCGTTTTAGATAATAGTTTCTTTTCATTTTAATTAATTTCCACATAAAAATACAAACATTACAATAACTATAAATAGTGAGAAATAAAACTTAACTTAAAAACAACTTCCAATAGAATTCATTATAAAAACACAAAACAATAAACTAAAAACAAAAAAAAAACACTTTTTAACAAAAAACATGTTTATTTACAAAAACAACAACAAAAAACAAAATGGCTGACAAGGAAATGTCACAAGCGCGTTCCATTTTTGAATTGGTTCGTTCTCACTGAAAAGTAAATGATTGTGAATGGCCAAGCATGAAGAGAGTTATGTTAGCGGGCATGAGTAGGTATATGGGGTTGTGCTCGAGTTAGATGGGGACTAGAGATGCCACATATTTCTATCGACTTAGCTTTCCGTTGCTATAGCGTTGTCGCTGGGATGTCTTCATCCTGGAAAGAGAAATAAACAAATTAATACGTATGGTTTGATATTATTTGGTTGATTAGAGTTTATGACTATATATTATTATAATATGATATTGGCATTTATTTTATCTTACAGGTTTGTTTTTATTTAAACATCCTAGATACTTATTATTAATATATTATTTACGTATGGATGGTACTCTCTCTCTGAGCGAAAGCAGAATACCAGTTCATGTCACGGGCAACTGTGACATCATGCTGAGACAAAAGCAGCATGCATTCTTTGATGTCATGCTACAATTATTTATAGGTTTCAATCTAAAAATGTGTTCTTATTATTGTGTGTGTTGTATTTGTTTTACTAGTTTCTAGCAGTATTAATTGTGAAATTTGACTAATAGGTCATGTAACGCTATCTACCATGCTGTGACGACCTATACTTTAGGCAGTTACGTGTTTAGGGCAGCACCTATACTTTTTTTTTGTCGCCGTTTTATACTATGTATTGTGTATCTCCTTTGTTGGTTGTCCTTTTAAAATAATATAAAATAAAAATTAATAATATCACGCCTACCTACTGCTGGGCATAGGCCTACGCCAAGGCGAGACACGACCGTCGTCGGTCTTTTGCTCTGCATAAAATCTCCTAAGTATTACCAAGCTTGATATCATATACAAGTGATTATTCAAAAATCAAACACGCAATAAAAGCTGTATAAAAACACAAAAAAAGCTAAAACCGCAAACTCGATTTAACCAGAAAAAATCAACCTCAACGCTATCATGCTAATTCCATGAAAATTATGCTAAAAATGTTAGCCCACTGTCGCCCGCCGCTGGTCACAGGCCTCCTCAAAGGCGCGCCACAATATGAATTTCTATGTACTGCGTGTAAAAGGACCCCGAGCAATGGTCTTAGAAACGTTGTTGGGCTCGTCTCAATATGAACAACTTTTACTGTGATGAAAATGCAAATATGCAAAAAAAATGTTGAACCCCCATACAAAATTTCATCTCTCGATACAAAAAAATTATCTATTTTGTATGGAGAC
>SJJU01071371.1:0-18273 GCA_012932125.1 Conopomorpha cramerella | reverse complement strand
AGTAGGTAATCAAAGATTCTTAAATGATAACTGTAGGAATATATTTGCGGAATTTGGGTTCTATTTTCGTTGTTATTACTTTGAGTCAGAATGTGTGTCAATTTGGAGTTTGGTTAGATGTAACATAATATAGCAGTTACGGCGTTTATACCATTACGAGCTAGGTAGAGATAGTATTACGAATTATTACAACAGGAACCATATGAAGGGACCCAAAATGATAGATTTGAGTTTACCTCACGGTGTTTTACATTATCCTAAGTTTGATTAATATTTGAATAACAGTAATGTCCATAATAGATAGATCTACACTTTGGTTTATTTGGTCCAAAAGTAATTTAAAGCTTTGTGAGGATGACTATGTTTCCTGAAAATCTCGAAATTATCTCTTAAAGAAAAAATAAATACACTTCACACTTTAATCCCTAAGTAGTGTAGGCAGAGGCACTTGCTAAGAATTATCTCGTAATTCTGCTAAATGCTGCTAAAGGGTCCTTTTGATACCATGGTTCTGTCCAACCCCTTTTTAGTAATAAGTGTAAAGGTTATTAATTAAGGTACCGTAATATAGAAGTAATTGCAAATTGTAATATAATGATTTCTTATGCTGAAAGTTATACAAATATTGTATGCAATAAATAAACTGAATACAAATTCCATATTATTTATTTAATTAACTCTCCACCCATCGAGCTATCCGCATCGTAAGGTTCATGATTTGACGGCACCGTAGATAATCAGGTATGTGTTGGTTTTTCTCAAAATTGATCATAAGGTCAGGCCAAGAAATTTCATCTGCGTAAGTAATTCGAATACTGAGACAAAAAAGGCTAGTACCAATTTGGACACAAACTTCGTATGCCATTTAATAGGTACAAATAGAGCCGTATGACGTGTTATCACCATAAACAAATTCAAATGACGTAGAGCTAAATACAGCAACAACCAATTAAATGTATCAAGCAATGACACTTCTTTGAACGACATTCGCAATAATGACGTATGTATACGACTTTGAAGATACTCAATATCTTTCACGAGAGGAAAGACAGAAACCATCTGGTTCGAAGTCTTCTGTCACTTGTTTATATCTTTTGCAAAATCGCTCACCGAAAAAGATTAATCTGGAGTTTCTGCTTCAGCTGATCACTTCCAAGATATTTAGCTCTGAAGCCACGTGGCGATCACGCAGATTAAAAACGTGATTCTCAAAGCAGATCGTATCTTTCGCTCGTGTGTCCTCTGCCACGTGATTTGGGATAAACTCGGTAAAGATGGCCTGCCAACGATTAGCTGCAGAATTATGGACCAGATCATCATCATTATTAGATCTTAATGTGAATCTTCCTTTGTAAATTCTCATCTGCTTTACGTAACTTAAGGAATAAGACATACTGTTTACCTTCGTCTCTAGAACAATGCGTATTTAAAATTAAAATTTATTGGTTTTGAGTTTGCAAAGGACGCAAAATTAAATCAAGGATTGGAGGCGTTCAGTACAATTAATAGGGCTATCGTGGTCCTTATTATAATGTTGGAGCGCCTGTAGCCTGGTTGTCGGGCAGGTACACTTTGGCAGGCTAGTCTCTTTTTTAGACTATACAGGCTCTAAAATAAACTAGGAAAACATAATGGTCAAACCCGCATATAAGTTGTGTGAATCCTATAACTGCTCACGATTTGTCATTGCTCTGCAAGCGCTGTTGCCTACCCAGCTTTAGTATATATGGATAGAGTATGTTTTAAACGTATTGGTAAATCGACTAGCGATACAATTCACATCACTCATCCAGGCAACAATTAACAGTTGAAATGTCCTAAAAGACATCACACTTCCAAATTCTCTCGCTAGCTGTAGGTTACCATTGAGGATTTTTCTATAATTTGAATCGGGCGGACTATTTTATAAATATCAAGAATCGATTATGTATTCTATTACTCAAAAATTGTTAAAGAGAGAGCGCCTCTAAAGACTCTGAAATCGAAGCTTTTTTTATGTTGGATTCAACTCCTGGCCTTCATGAAATTTCAGTGCAAGAAAAGCACCACATACTTAATACAACATTATGAAACAAAGAAGCGACAACGGTCACGTTTTTATTTGTACTGATACCACTCGGTAGGTAGGTAATATTCTGTTCGTCTGGTATTTAAATTTCCGTTGCAGACTTTATGCTATTAACATTACAAAGAACGCTTTGTCTGGTATTAGATAATAGATTAACTCGTATGCTGTATGTATAATAATATGATTTCTATTTATAATGTACCTACGCGTTCACATTGGTTTGTAGCAGCTAATGTTAGTTTAGGTTAGAGGATGAACTTCGTTCTCTGTGGAACTGTCATTCCTGTTGCCAAGTCTGCAGCAATGACACACCGCGCTAAAATAGAAACCGTTAGGATTTTAGTAGATCATCTTTCGGTGTGATAGAAATCCGCTGTAATGTATACTTTTGGTGTCGCTATTCGTCCAGAGATGGCGTTGATTATAATTACAAGTTTTGTTTAAGATCAACGAATTGGGTATTTTGTAACATTTTTTTAGTCCTGGGGATTATAAAGCATGGGTTGGCCACCTAACACGGATACATTTACATTCTATCTAAACCACAACTGTTGCGGTTTAAGTGACCTAGAAGGCGTCGCTCTAAAGGTTCTAGCTAATCCATCAGGAATATGGACTTGAGTGTACTTACTTACGTAAAAAGTAGTCGTGGACTTAAATTAGACGAACTTATCCTTAAAAACATGTTTATTGAAGAATAACTAATGCAGAGCAACAGAACCCAAATTCGATTCCAGCATCCACGGCGTATAATTCATCATCATGAGCCCATACTTGTCCACTGCGGAACATAGGCCTCTCCAATTGCACGCCACTGTGATCCGGTTTCGGCTTCTCGCATTCGCTTCGCGGCTTCTGCCAGCCATCTCGCGCATATCATAAGTCTACCTTGCCTGGTCTCCAGTCGAGAACTCGTTTGCCCCAACGGCCATCGGTTCTACGGCTAATATTGCGCATAATTAACAAAGAAATATACTTATGTTGGTACAAATTAACACGGCAGCGTTCTTACGGCGAAAGAACGTTATGACACACCAAAATTGCGTAGTTTCTATGACTCTGGGTTTTTATTCTGACCTTCAAACTTCTATTTAGTACTTGCCTACAATACTGATATCAATAGAGTGGCACCTACATAATGTACCTAGTAATAAGAATAGTTTTATTGCTTTTCAAACTTTGTAGTGTTTCCGCAATACATCAAAAGAACTATTGGCAATTTTTCATAGTACCTACCTATGCACGTTCCAACTAGTAAATGCACAAAAAAGCTGTGCGGTCATCGACATCAACAAGTACTAGTGAACGAGAAGCACTTAAGGTCATTTCATGTGCAAAAAATCCATTAGAAAAAGCGGAAGGTTTCCTTGACTACAACTGGAGGTAACCTACAGTTAACTATTGTTGCTAAGTACTTACTAATTCGAGGGCGTAGCAAGAAGTACCAAGACGATTCACGAAAGGACGTCCGTATCTAACGTACTTCGCAGTTAGAGAAAATAATCAAAGACTTCCAGAATCCAACCAAGATTCGATTTTGGTTGGATTCTGAACTCTATTATCATCCTAACTATCTCACCGGTGCCTTTATGTTCCTTTGGAAAGTATAACTATAACTATGCCCTGTGAAGAGGACAAACATTGGTAATGTTTTGAAAGTGTAATTTTGTTTTTTTAATTAAGGGAAACTGCAGCAGAATTTTCAAAATCATTTCGGTCTCTTATCGCTCAAACATTAACAAAACCTTTGTACGCCCAGGTCAGATTTAGCGTACAAATTTGAACTAATATGAACAGATCACACGAATCTTGCTGATAAGTTAGTAGTAACTTATTTTCCCTTTCACCACGCGATGATCTCTTTGGTAGCCTTTAAAGTTTAAAATTTTACAAAAAAATTCGGCTGAATTTATATCAAGAGCTATCACAAGACAAAACACAATATCACTGACTTCAATTAATATAATTCTGCTCAGCTATTAAGTTGTCTAAAACAAGAACGCGATGATTTTCTTACTACCTATTGTTCGCCGTCAATTAACTAAGAAAACAGATTATGATAAATTATTGGGTCAGCTGATCGATAATGAGAAGGTAAGACTGTATTCTGAGAAGAATTCTTCATCAAAAGGATCAAATCAATTCTCACTTTATTTATAAATAGCCGTCGTTTTATTTTGTATCTTTGAAATATTGGCTGTCATTAATTTGCTTTACAATTCTCATCCTAAAGTCTGATGGAACTAATCGAGTTTAATCATTATTCTTCAATATCAGTTAAAAGACGTGCAAATGATTCATAATGCATGTCATCTTTAAATATAGAACAACGCACATTTTTTTCTAAACATGTTATTTTTTTCTGTAGTCTGAATTTATTTGTCTGCGAAGATGAGAAGTTACACATGTGAATGATAACGCTATAAGTAAAACATCTTTTGCAGATGTACAACAAATATAGGAATAACTGAAGAATTTATTGTGTGGTTTCATAAACAAAACCGATGGATTTCAGTCAGTAAATGTAGGGATGTAAGTGAAACGTGAACCAAGCACTACTTACTCGCAGGTTTTATGCTTTGTCTGACTCTAATGACAAATGTCAAAAAGAGACAAATGTGCCTCAAGAATGAGGAATTTTCTCTGACATTTTTTTGACAGAATTTCGTCATACTTTCCAAACAAATTTAATGTCCGAATATCTGTCAGAAAAACGCCAAAGAAAATTACCCATACCATAATTATGTATTGTCTTTTCTTTCATAATGTGTGAACTATACATATACTGTAAAATAGATGATATCCAAAATAAAATCGCTACCAAAAATTTGCACGTAACGGAAAATTCCAATGAAGATTTAATATTATTATGTTTTTATCCAAACAATAATTTACAATGGTTAGAAATGAAAACGAACAAAACCTCAATCCTAAATAATTCACTCGTAGAAATCAACCTTATATCAAATACAACCTTTCCTTGCCTTAGACATTATAATAATATACGTCACTATTATAAAGGCGTACGGTGTAGAAACAGGTGATTTCGTATTATGTATTTTACAACAACGTAAGAATTTGTCACCGACCATTCTCGTGTGTGCTAATGAAGGCATTCAGGCAGTTATTTTTTCGAAGCCTTATCAGGAAGTACCAAAACAAAACATTTCAGGTTTCTTTATGGACAAAACTTATTGTAAGTACAGTCATGCTGGTATTCCCTTTCAGGGTAGGGACGAAATGAGCCAGGTTAGACCAATGAAAAACGATGTGGTGACGTCGATTCATACATTTTGGACAATCGCGGTGCTGTGACGTGCTTGATCGCCAAAAGGAGATGTCATTGACATGAAACGATCAAAAGGCTTTTGCTTACTGTCCTAACCCTTCAGTTACGTTTCGTTCACGAAGAACAAAGATTTGACTATTACAATTGTAATTGCTGAAGAATTTCTTAGTCATATGCGTACATTTGTTAACAAAAATTTTTGTTCAGATTCTGTTATAATGAGTTTTGTAAAAAAATATAAAACTTGACTCGATATACAAGTGATAAAATATTCATGAGTCTTTTTCGCTTAATCCATTGAAGAAGCCGTGCCTGAAAAAGTAGAGATGGCTTTGTGTTCTATGTTTATAAATAAATCATAATATAGAGCAGTTCTCATGTTAAATACTATGAGAAGAATAACTTAGAACTGCGGTACATAAAAGGGCACACATTAACTTCTGGAAAATATGGATATTAAATTTTAAAGCGAAAAACGCCATCTATGAGACGATATAGGTAAGTACTAAACATGATTATCTAATACTCAAAATACACGTTCGTCAAAGATCCAGCAGAGCCCTAAGGGGGAACACCTGTGTACGTCATCACGCTCGGCTAACATAATGACTATTGCATAATATCAAAGAACTATGTTAAGTAAACATAAGGAAATTTTGTCGTCAAGTACATTACCAGGAAAATAAATGCCATAGGAATAGTTAGGTCCGTACGTACCACTCTTATTACAGTGTTGTTGTTCAATCGAGACATTAAATCAGGCACACGGACGCCCGCCCGGCTATAAGCTAATTTTATAGATAAGGCATGAACGGTCTAGTATTTGAAGATTACAAATATTTACATTAGCGCCGCGTGACGTGTCAAACGTTGTGATACTTGTTGCTTAAGGAATAAAGAACAATATTGATAAACAATCTAGTTTCAGACACGGACGAATTGAATCGTTCGATCGGTGTGTTTTGTAGGCCTAGAGTGGAAAAGGTATTGTATGGAGCACACGTTCAGTAAGACGTGATACTTGTAGAAGAGACAAGACTTCAATAGTATGGGTAGAGTGCTTTTAATGCTAATAACTCAGCATGAAGGTATTGTAGGATGTGAATGGCCTCGGCACGGTCTTGGTGTGCTCCGTGCGGTGCATGTGGATGTTAACGGTGGTAATAGCCAAAAACAATTTATAGGAAAACGGAAGGAAATATGGTGGTACTAACTCCTTCGAATAATAAGGAAAATGTCTAAAGTTATCAATGCTTTTCGGAGAGTCGAAAGTTATTTCAGATGAATAATTATGAGTCGGTTTCGTCAGGATTCTCAGGTAAGTATTAATTTATGCGCGTAAGGGATAGAACATTATTTTATGACTTCAATTGTAGGTGTGTAAATACTAACTTAAATAAAGTCCTATTCACATTTTAATTTCACATTAAGTTATAATCACACTAAGCTACTTAGCTAGGTTTTATTTTATTAACAACTAGCAAACACGGCGAACTCCGTTTCGCCACCAGAGGGCTTCGTTTCGTTTTCGCGCTCTTCTGTTGAATTTTTTCCTGGATTTTCTTTGCTACAAACCTCACGGAGCCCGAAACCTTTCCAACGAATGAAAAAAAAACAAAACCGTGGAAATCGGTTCGTGCGTTCTGGAGTTATAGCGTCAGGGAGGAAAACTAGACTTATTTTTATATAGTAGATAATCCATCAGGAAATATGACAAAAGTGTGATTTTGATTCGTACGCTTGTTGAAGAACATAATTACTTTGCAAAGATATAACTACATCTATTTAACGAGTATATAGTTGACGCGTGCATACCGTAATAAAAATATATATGGGTAATCTGTCACCGGTATGACCGCAAGTACCCGCCGGCGCCGCCGCCCGCAGCGGAACTGGTTGTCTAATTTATGCACGTCTTTTAAAATTGCCTTCACACTCAATCGACTATTGTTTCTCTACTAAAGTCTGGTACGTTTCCTTCTTTTCACAGAAGTTGGTTGGCAAGGCAAGGGAAATCCGGTTCCTCCTTTGTGTGTACCTTCTATTTAGTTATATACCTCTACAAAGATCTACGCAATTCATTTAATCGGATGCAGAGTGGATTAAAACGTAGTGCGTTCTATCTAATGGATGGAAAGCAATAAAAGAGCGTCCTCGAAGGAATTTCTCTCAAGCGGCATTGCTCTTGACCTCAACTACAGCTGAGTGGATTCCATCACAAAGTAGCCCGTCACGCGCGACCTACTCGCTCGCGAACGTATCAGAAACGAAACACTTACGTTTGTTCTTTCTAATGAATACTATTTTCAAATAGACTATGATGTTCACGCCAACGAACGAAGTTCAATTTAAAACCAATTTTAATTTCATGTGCGTACTTACACGCCGCTAAATTGGTTGCCAAATTGACACTCGCGGAGTAGTTTAGGTTCATGGCAAGGACAAAAGAATTGAGACTCACCTAAGAAGCAGATTTAGTGAGCTGTCATTTCTTGTTGTTGGGACATCTTTGACGCTGGAAGGTTCACTCCGAACTCCGCGGAGGGAGAGCCGGAGCCCTCTTGGTATTGAGCTCAGGAGGCCGCTGCTGTTTCTGCGCTGGTTCAGACTTTTCGATCGCGTCAATTTGTTAGCCTCTAGGTCTGCGGGTTGCGCAGAGATCTCGTCGTGTTGAGATATTGTGGTGCTTGACGCGTTTGTCTTGATGATTGTGGGAATGTTTGGCTTCACGCCGCCCAGCAGCTGGTCCCAGGGCTCGGCCAGGTCCTCCTCCGAGATGGTCTCGAAGCTCCTCGGCCCAACGGACGACGAAGTCTTGTCCGACATGATTGCACACGAAATACTGTATTCAATACGAGCTGGAACGTAGCACTACAGACACCGATAGACACTTCGTCACTTTGGATTTTTAGTTTCTTGACAGCACTTCACTCTTATCATAATATCCATTTGTAAATCATAATGTTTGGGGTAGAAATGTTGACACTGAAACAAAGAAAATAATATGTGAGAAGGGATAATGAGACAGGTATAGTACGAGTATAAGATACAATGTCGACGTAAAATTTTACTACATTTCCTTTACTTCTAAATACAGACTTTAATTTACTGAGCTATGAAAGAGCCAATTTTAGAGCAAGAGAATGTACAAACCATTAACATTTTCTGTGTGCCCACATCGGCTCGATGCAGCATTTACACCGTACCAACGTTTTTTGGTTATATTTTCTTTTGGTATTTTGGCATTGTAAAGTTAATAAATAAGATTGCAAGCACACTTTCGCAAGTGAAAGTTTCTGCCATTCACTGAACAAATTGCAATATTAGAGGGAGATAGAGAGAGAATCTTTTTTTTTTATTTCTCGGAAGCAAATCAGCAATTTAGGAATCGCTTAATGGGAAACACCAACGTGCTTTATTGCCGTGATATTGTGAGATTTTTTTAACGTCCAACGACGTTTCTATTATATAACGAAATGATGTTAATTCACCTTTCCGTGCGAGGCGTGTAGGTACGTGAAAGTAGTACATCAAATATGGCTTGCATAATTTTATGACTTACTATATTAGGAGGTGCCTACCTACCTGCTGTGCCTTACCACCCATGTTGAATACTGAGTGTAAAAGGACCCCGAGCAATGGCCTTAGGAACGTTGTTGGGGTGTCATCTCCCGAAGCAAAATATTGTCTTTTTTGCATGGAGATGAAAATTTGTTCTTTTTTCATTTCTCCGCATTGTCGCCATGTTAAAACTCGTTCATATTAACGAGCCCAACAACGTTTCTAAGGACATTGCACGGGGTCCTTTTTAATCAGTATGGAAATTCAAGAAGACCACAAAATGTATGGATAACATAATCTACGTGAGACTATTAGCCTAAGTTTTATCATCATCATCGTCGGCCTATATTCGTCCACTGCTGGACCTAGGCCTCTCCAATTGCACGCAACTGTGATTTAATTGCAGCTTCGATTACTTGTGTAGTAGGTAATAAGTAGTTAAACAATTAAACTATCTTGGGAACAAATTACAATGCACATTAATGAAGGAATCAGGTAAAGAAGACGGGCTCGCGTCGGCGGAGGAGGGAAGCACAAGACCGATCGTCGTGACGTACTTTGGAGACTTTATGTCTCCCGCAGACCTAATGTTTATAAATTTTAACAATTAATGACATGACAGTGAAAACAATCTTGAATCGAAACAGCAACTATCTTTCAGTACTTTGTAGTCATATTATTTTTGTCACGTCAATTTATCAAGACGAAGTGTAGAACGTCCTTAGGCAAGGTGGACTGATGACTTGCACAAGATGGGTGGCAGAAGCTTAATACTAGAAGCCGAAAATAAATCATAGTAGCATGC
Organism: Conopomorpha cramerella; assembly: GCA_012932125.1. Taxonomy (NCBI): domain Eukaryota; kingdom Metazoa; phylum Arthropoda; class Insecta; order Lepidoptera; family Gracillariidae; genus Conopomorpha; species Conopomorpha cramerella. The sequence goes on along the minus strand of SJJU01071371.1, from coordinate 8,550 downwards.
AATTGGAGATCAATTGTCTCTGCTAGTGGTGATCTACACCTCAGGAAGACATGCTGATGATGTTGTTGATGAAATCATGTAGAACGATAGTAGTCAGACAAAACTAGAAACCTAGATCATTTTTTATGAAACGCGCAGAGACATTATAACTCCATATAATCAAGGTAAGCTCGAGCTTGTCTTTATTATATTCGCGCCTATATACCCGGTGGACAATATTGAATTATAACTAGAAAGTATTTTCAAGCTTCGCAACTCTACTAGTTTACGCCAAAGAGCCTATGTCCAGGATTAGACTAATAACCCTATGTCCAGGATTGGTGACAATGATCAGTATATTTCGTAAATATTAATTAATTTTGCCAAAATAAAAGGAATTAGACATACCAAAACACTTAAACGCAGCACAGTAACATGAACCGCGCGACTTGTCAAACGATCTTGTGATTGGCCAAAGCGACAGTAATGTACTGGCCAAAGTTTTATCAATTATAATTATTGTGGGCGCAAGATTCATTGTTTTGGAAGAGACTACGATCAAAAACGACCTTGACGTGAACCTCTAGTGACCGATAATACAATAATAAATAATTAAAATTGACAATAAAAATGTTAGCTTTGTTCGGTTTGTTTTCGTCTAATAACATTAACTAGTGTTCGCCCCGCGATTTCATTCGCGAATTTTAGTAGTACGTGCATCCCAAAGTTCAAGCGTCTAACCTGGAGCGGTTTAGATTTTTCATACAAAAGCATTTTTCCGTTAATTGCCGTTCCCGTGGGTATTTCTGGAATTCCTTTCTTAATGCACGCCTACGGTACCTAAGCTACGTCCGTTCCAAATTTCAAGTGCCTACGTTTAGCCGTTTGGCTGTGCGTTGATATGTCACTCTGTCAGCTATTCCTTTTATATATTTAGATTTGTTCCAAGAAAGTGGTTTATCAATGAGGTATATTTGAACTCGTTTTCCTCTATGACTAGAGGCCACTACTAGTTTCTGTGTCAATCGAAACAAATTGACAATTGTCAATCAAACTAATTATGACGTGAAACTTCTTTAATATTGATTGAAGTTGTTGCAAGAAGTTATGGTCAAAGGGTGTTTGATTGATGATCAATGTAGAACACCGTAGCATTATCTTTTGAGAAAATAGGAAAAAAAATTATAAAAAAATCCTCATTTTGATGTCACTTACTGTGTCACTAAAACATGAATAAGTTAAGAGTCGTTACTTAGATATGGGTTTAATTCTTGTATAGGGGATTCTTAAGTAATCTTTTAAGCCGACATCTACTAGTTACTACCCAAATCTCTAGAACCTACTACAGCACGAAAAAAAGGCCTCTTCACAAAAAAGCACAATCAGCTGATTGAGTTTATATGACAAGTGAACATTGAACCTTATTTTCTAATGACATTAGAGTTTTAATGGCCTACAGTGAAATGAGAGAAACGAAACCAGCCATGCACGAGCGCTAGACAAGAGTGTAGAAGGCTAAATCTAATGTAATCTAAACTCTCATGCATTCTGACATCTAAAATCTGAAAGGTACAACACTACGTATAGTTAGAGCAGATCTAAATAAACAGTGCGTTTTGTAATAAGGCCGAAATCGAACTTTATGAATTTACAATGTTTGTGATTTGTAATTAGATATCCCTTTCCTGTTATAATGGCCTTTGCTGAAGGAAATATATTTTATGGGATTGTATAATGATAATAAATACTTATTTTATTTTTTAATCCTTGGCAGATATTGTTCTCAATTTGTTTTACCGAATTACCTTAATAAGTATTAAATAGATACTGCTTGACCTACTTAAGTCTTTTTTTAATTACTTCAAATACATTTACAGTGAGTAAAGCTATTATCTTTGCATGCGCAAATGGGGTTATATCATAACTTTGCAGACTGTACCTACCAAATATCGGGTGTCGTTCATTCGCACAATACTGTTAATACAAGAAAAACCAAATCCAGATTTCCTCACTTTAAATTCTATAACACAACTAGCTGACTTGGCAAACATTGTTTTGCCAATATACATTATTAACAGTGTTTCTCTGCTATTATATGCATGTATTATATTATGTACTGAAGAAAACCGCATCAATCAACATCCGTTGTGTAGTTTTAAAGATCTTCGCATACATAAGTACAGACAGCGGGAGGTGCATTTGTATTAAGAATTGATATAGATAAATAATGAAACAAAATATAAAATAATCTAAATATATAAGAGGAAATGCTGAATGACTGACATATCAACGCACAGCTAAAACTAGCCGAACTTAGGCACTTGAAATTTGGAAAGGACTTAGCTCGGGTACCGTAGGGGTGCACTAAGAAAGGAATTCCAGAAATTCCCACAGGAACGGGAATTAACGGGAAAACACTTTTGTATGAAAAATCTTAACCGCTCAAGTTACCTAGACGCTGGAAATTTGGGATGCAGGTACTACTAAACTACGCGAATTAAATCGCGGAGCGTCCACTAGTCAAGTAATAATACAGAATCATAATACAGATATTGCTGTTCTTATAGGTAAGTATAAATAAATAAACATAACGCTGGAGCAGGAAGCTTTTAATATACCAATTCTAAAAATAATAAAACAACTTCATAATTTTTAGCCCGTATTTTTTTTAAGCGCGTGATTCATTGGCCCACATAGCGTGATATCCCGCAACGTGTATTTGCCACTGACAGAATTATAACTGACAGTTTTAGAACGGGACACAGTTTTGTACTAGTGTCTGTTTTTTTCTAAGAATTTTTACCGAAACAGATTTGCCGGGCGTGAAATTGTCGCGTGTATTTAATTAAAACATGTTATGGTCCAGCCGAGTTTGTTGTTTTTGTTACTGACTTCGAAATATTACTTGTTGTGGTCTAGTTGCTGAAATAGAAGGGTCTGGATTCGAATTCGGCTTCTAGGCGTGTACGATGTGTTACTTTTACAAACTACTCCACTTACCGGAATGTGTGTGAACTCTACAACGCTAATGTTTGTAAAATGTAAGAAAATCTACCAAGCCACATGAGTTTAACCCGGCGACAGCACAGTGAAAAATATAACATCAACAGTAGGGTTGGGTCTATTTGACCCTTATGAAAATGTCATAGTTTTTTTTAGATGTTTTGGGAATTTTACACCAAAATTTATTCAAGTAGGTAAGTACACCATTAGTTAACAATACCCAGTAGTTTAAATAGCAAATAAAAATAGATTTATATTGTTTCTATAAATTTATTTAAAATGACCAAAAAAAATTAACAAAATTGACAACCTCTGTCTTTAATTAACAAAAAAATATTTAAATTATTTCTTTGTGGTAACAAATCATCGTAACTAACTCTTAAATATGAGATCTTTACTTAAAAAAAAATATAACAATTATAAATGAGATCACAATCACAAAAATCATTCTGACAAATCTCTTGCATCACAATGGTTTTCTGCACACCCGCTACAGAACAATATTGCATGCTCAGTACAAATATACTTGTTACAAACATGACAAGTATTGTTAGTCTTTCTATCTTTTTTAGCAGGACAGACTTGACATCTTTTTCTTACATTAGGAACTTTATTGCAGACATATTCAAAAATCCATAGAAAACAGTCATAGGCCATCTTCTTGAATTACGACTAACGTCGTACGTAGCGCTAAGCTAGAATCTGACTCTGAAGGTGAATTTATCACCTTCAGAGTCAGATTCCTCTAGTGTAGCTAAAATGCGTAACCTGGTACGTTCTTCTTCATCCATTTTGTAAAAACAACTAAAACAAAACAAAATAAATAAATAAAAACATCTTTGAAAATATGGCGTGAAATTACATCACCAACTGTATAGTTGGGTCATACGTACCCGGTTGACGTTTGTGCGCGTGTATCTCCCAGCGCGGACGCAGTGCGACTGTTCGGTGGCAAGTAGTAACAAGTCTGAGGTGTAAACTCCAGCTACTGAGAAATTTGGCAACGTCGCGATTATTTTTCTAACAAATTCAATCAATTCAAAACGTCGCGGGTCAAATTGACCCAACTGTGCGGTCGCCGGGTTAAGAGGAAGATGTGTGAATGCTATAACGTCGATAGGCTCACGTCCAATCACGCTGATTTGGATTTATGCTTGGTGAGCTGTTTGGTCATTTTTTTAGCTGCAAGTGCCTCTACCCCCATATTTGGAATTAAAAGACTAGAAGGAAAGACTAGAAGAAGAAGAAGAAAAAACCTAGACCAAGGCAATCAGCTGTGCCCCTAGCAAAGCGTTCCAAGAAAAATATGACAATACAAACCAAGCACTGCGATTGGTTGATACAAGCTGAGTCGTACGAACGTGTGACATAACAGCTAATCACAGCGCGTCTTTGCTCTATGTCGTGTCTTTCCTGACGCGCTTTGCTAGGGGGTCTGATCGGTAAGTTTGTATGAAGAAGTGATTTCTTTAGATAGAAAATTGCTGGTGAACGATTTACAGAGACCTAGTAAAAAGTCGGTCGTCTACAGTCTAATTTAAAAATAAATTTACCAATCTTACCTACATAATCATTCTTTTTAAGTGCGCATTTGTCATTACTTACATACCCATCACAATAATGCTCATTAGACATGAATTTAATGAAGTAAATAATTAATTATAATTATCATTAGGTATTACCCGAAAAAAAAATTGTTACCTACTTATTATTAAAGTACTTACATACTTAAGTAATATAGGATTCATTTAAAAAGGAGTTTAATTACACTTGCGGGTTTTAGGGGTTAGTAAAATAGTCGTGCTCTACTGCCCCTTGTTGAGCACACAAATAAATCCTCGTAAATTTCACCTCTACAAAATGTATCGACCTAGTAGGTACAGTTAGCCAGTAATTTGGTCCACCATACTAAGATTGAAACTCGTACGAATGTCATTAGTTAAGGATTATTTTTTACTTGGAACAATATCGGTCAATCAATAATGTCAATATGATCAGTGTGTAAATCAATATGATCAGATCACAGTGGCGTGCAATTGGAGAGGCCTATGTCCAGCAGTGGACGAGTATGGGCTGTTGATGATGATGATGAACAACTCTATCTTATAATGTTTAAGTGAAACAGGCATCTTAAAATACTTTAGATAACTTTTTTGGCTGACCGTACCTACCTATCTAAGTTAGAATTATGTAATTACAAGGTAGGTAACTAAGTAAGATCATGTAACTAGCATGTATGTACTACCTACCTATTTCTAAGTAAGTAAAATAACTACGTATAGGTAAGTATTATCTAACTAAAGTAAGTTTTATGCAAATTTTATTGTTTTTCTCCGAATGTAGGTAGTTTATGTTTTCCGCGTGCAAACCGCTCAGTAATTTATTTGGATTTGAGTTAAGTGCTTCACGAAACCACAATAATACATCGTTCGTGATTGGTATGTAGATACCATGGTAATATTATGGTTAATACCTAATGTGCATACCTATGTAGGTAGGTACTTATGTACCTAACCAATGTTGAATAAAGTCTTTATTCATAAGGCTTTATTCATGTCAAGGGCATGCCAACGAGGAATGGTAATATAGGCTAAATGTTATCCAGAAATTCCTACAAAACAACAAGAAAAAAGCGTAGACCAATAGAAATACACTCCACGCTTTTTCATCCCAAAGCGGGAGACTGAAGAAAGCAAAGCGCACACCATCACAGAACAAAAGTTACAAAGTTTAAAATGTAGGGTAGATAGTAAACTTACCTTCATAGACTGGTTGCACTGAAATGGGTTATGCAGGTATCCGGGGCTGAGCAGCACAGTCGCCGTAGACTTGTTACCAGACACCATACCGTTCGGAGTCACGCTCCCGTTCTGACATAAATAATCCAGACTGTGCGGCGGTGTTATCGAGATCGTGGGACTCTCGACAGCTGTTACTTTGAACCTGCAATACGAAAGTGACGCCATTTTGGTGTGCGTTTTTAAAAACATAACTGTCAAAAACTACCCGCCAAAGCGCTGGATTTATGTTTTTTTTTTAAAGTTTCGACTTGTCACAGGCACAGATTATGCTTTATTACTGTCCGACATGCAGATGTATTATGGCCTTAGGATTAGTGGGTGGGTAGGTAGGTGAGTACATACATAAAACAACGTGATTTAAACAAATACACATACATGGAAGGAGGTAGCATTTTTAACGACGTGTTAGAAACGTGCACTAATGGTTTATTAATGTGAGATGAACGAGGTGACCTAAGTATACCTACTTACTGAAATGAATCATGCCTTTTCCATACTGAAATCATTTTAGAAGAAGGCATGGTGCGATTAGATCTCCAAGCAGCATGCATATTAACAGTATACCGAGTGTAAAAGAACAGCGAGCAATGGCCTTAGAAACGTTGTTGGACTCTTCAATATGAACAACTTATACTATGGCGAGAATGCAGGGAAATGAAAAAACACTAGGTATTTCAGAATCACACTGTATGTTTAAGGACCGCCCGAGCATAACACTTTACAGTTTTTTTAATTTCTGGTTGTTATACATTCACTGCATTATTAAACATAATGTATGTTGCTGTGACCGGCAGGGGACACAAAGAGAAGTTTACTGAAAAAAAAAATCTGTCGAAGATAGTGGGAAAATGAAAGAGATGCAACTACTAAATTCTATTCAAACTAAACACGTAATGTAATAATTACAACTGACCGATCAGTTGTAATTATTACATAGCTAACAAGTACAACCAAGGACAGTTTGTTAACATTACAATAACTGACAAACCCTTCATCTACAGACATCAGATGCCCTCATCATCACAGTGTATTTGTGTAATCTATTTATCACATCTAAGCGTGATCAAACATAAATGACCTAATTATACGATATAATATTTACAATTAACTAAAGTATAATAATATGCACAGGCAACTAAAAACAACATGCTTCGGTAACTTATTGTTAGCCACGCACCAACTCGGTACGGGGCGCCAGCGCGGTAATAGCGCGAAATGGGGTTGGCTGGTGGAGATTAAAATAGATGGCATTGGCATTGTTCAAGTCAAACGCAATAAGGTTTTATCTAAAAAAAAAAACAATCCGTCAAGTCAAACGGAAAATAAGGTTTGATCTATAAAAAAAAACAAAGTGTCAAAAAGAAGGCAAGAGTAAGACAAACATTGAGTGAAACCTTATTTACTGTATTTTTTCATTGAAGAATAACAGTGAATTAGATATTTTTATTGGAAAACGACCCTTTAGGAAATTCGTTATTTTGTACAAGATCAACACCAGCGCCATCTTGTCAGTTGCCAACCCCATTGTGGCGCGAAAGAACCTTACTTTGACAGCCCACTTTCATAACTCGGCGGTTTTCCGAAGCATGGATACGAATCGCTTAGTCCAACACCCTTTGGCCTAAGGTCTCTGTGTCTCGGCGTCTTTAGCGGCGGCCGGTCGTAGATGTGGTCTGTGGTGTGGTACCTTTGTAGGGTTCGTGGTCTAGACTTGCCGCTTGGCGGTGTCTGCGTGCACTGGTCTACCCTGTGCGTACCCTCTTCCACGCTCGTCACGAAACTGGCCTCCGATATCTGGAAAGATGGATACAAGCAAGTTAAAAAAAATCCTAAAAAATACCGATTACTCCTAAAGTTGGACATATTTATATTCTACACTAACTGTGCTCCTTGGTGTTATCCACGGCTTATTTCGTTCCCGTAGGAATTTATGGATAATGTATATATCATAAGCCTTATTCCAGGATTAAATCGATCTCCAAGTTTCGTTAAAATCCGCCATATATTTTTCGCGTGAACACGTACAAACATTCATGTTACAGTATGATTTCTATGTTGGTAAGAACCTAAGTATTTTTCCGATTATTATTATTACATTAAAAAAGTGTGGTTGCCATACACACGTATATATGTATACTTATCCAGCAACGTATTTATATATGATTAAAATTTGGTAGGAAGTGGTTAGGCGTGGACATATTTAATACGTTTTTAATGGTGTTTTCACACAACTAAATTATTATTTAAGCGATTTCTGGGGTTTAAAATGAATACTATTATCTATGTTTTTCCTGTGGTTATACCTAACCTATGCATAGTAGGTAGTTAGGTATCTACACACATTATTGTAAGTAGCTACCTAGATACACAAACTTACCTACCTACTACAAACATTACATCCGTTACGACTCGATCTGTTATAGAATATTGTAGTCATTCATTGTGTAATGCGCATTTTAACCTCAAAGCGGAGCACTAAGGAAATCTACATATAGTTTAACGCCATTTAACGGGCTCGTTGGCGTAGTGGTCAACATGTCTGACTCTGCTCCGTAGGGTTGGATTCCCACCGCTGACAGGTGCTTAGGTGATGAGCTTTTAAGTACTTGTTGGACGTGTCTGGGTGTTTTATTTATATAAGTATGTATTTAAATGAAAAAAAAAATGAGTAAATATATCTCGTTGTCTGATTTCCATAACACAAGTGCTTTAGCTACTTAACATGGGATGAAGGCAATGTGGGTGTTGTTGTGGGTGTTGTTGTGAA
>SJJU01071366.1:0-10054 GCA_012932125.1 Conopomorpha cramerella | reverse complement strand
AACGGGGAAAGATTTTCGTTCCGACACCAACAATCTTCATGGTATCCACAGATGAGTCAAACGAGGGTTGGGGCATTCAAATAAACGATCGGCAGATTTCGGGCTTTTAGAGAAGAGAAAACTTGAAATGGCATATATATTTAAAAGAACTGGGCACCGTTCACAAGGCGCTTCTAAGTCTCGAGAACATTCTCAATTATAATTCAGTTCGACAATAGAACGGTTGTAGCTTATTTTAGGAACCAGGGCGGAACAAGATCGATTGTCCTATTGAGCAAGACAAGGGAGATCCTGCTACTAGCCACAGATTTAAACGCAACAATTCATGCCTTTCATCTACCGGGGCGTTACAACTCCATGGCCGACAAACTTTCTCGGCCCCAGATGTTTCTGGTGGTAGTTCCACGATGAACAGGAGTGTTTTGGAGAAGCGATCTGAAACGCCGTGCTGCAGCATTTCCACTCCGGATATTCGACCTGAGCAAGAACCTAATCGACAGGTCCAGCAATTGTCGTCTACCAAGGGTGAAAGACCTAGTTTTGGAGGTTTGGCAGATATGGGGAGGAGTGATCTAGTATCAGGTTTAGATTCAGCTGCTATCAGTTTAGTCGAAGCGGCCTGGCGTGATTCTACATGGCTTACACTTACCTGCTTACCTTACCTTACCCGGAAACAGTGGGTCTCGTGGTCTAAACAGCATGGGATAATACCTAGCAATCCTCGACCCCCACACCTAGCAACCTACTTGGGATACCTAGACCACGCTAGGAAGCTGGCTCCAGCAACAATACTGGCAGACATTGGCAGATCCAACACATGAGAAGCATCTCGCCGAACATCCTTTGGTGATAGCTATTTTGATGGTAATAATTTTAAAACGGTGTGCCTCAACCATTTACAAATCACAAATTTGGAATGTAAAGGAATGGTTAGGATCAAATACTCCATCTAGCGAGAGTCTTTACCAGGTCTCACGGTATGTGGCATTGCTTCTAACTATGGCCACAGGTCGTCGGATTCATGATTTAACACTGTTATATATAGACGAAGATCATTGTATTAGATTTGAGGACTCAATTACGTTTTGGCTCAAAATCTGATAATACCAAGAACCGTCTGGTTGGTTGCTAACGGGCTCAGGAGATCCAAATTTAAATCTAGTGAGGTGGATAAACCACCTAGTAGTATTGTCAGGGCCTATGAGAAAATCAAGGAATTGTTTGTATAATCTCTTCATCAGCACAAGAAGGGAGGTAAAATTAGCATCAAGAGCTGTTATCGCGGGTTGGCTAAAGAAGCCCTTCGCTAATTTGGGCATATAATGTAGCCCGGGTTCGATATGATCGGCCGTGGCTTCTAATAATTTTCAGAACAGTGTACTGTTATGATGGTTGTTTCCCACGAACATATAAAAGGAATTAAAAGTCTAGTAAGCATTATCATATTTAGCATTATAGATTTGTTTGTTCGAAATGTGTGGGAACGACAATCGTAACCTACGGCCAGCAGACCGGTTTCGATCATTCGTGAAGCAACACATTTTCCTGAATAAATTTATATTTAATTAATTAAAATTATTTTTTTAAAACTTGCTTCGCAACCCACTCCGTAATAGTGGTGTCAGAAGTGGGATTTGCTGGTGAAACTCGGAAAAACCAGCATCCTGTTTTCTCGATTTCGGATCGGAAACAGTGGACTTTTACCGTGTCTCCGGGGTGTACTACCTACCATATCCAGTGAAAACATCACCTCGTCAAACTTATCTGAAAGTGATTATAAATAATCAAAGAAAACGAACTGTGCCTGTGTTACAAAGTGACATCGAACTTAATTCCTACATCGGCCATCGCCTCTGCTCGATTGTGCGAACCTCTTCAGCATTTCTTTCGTTACGAGTAACGAAACACCGATTACACCATCGTCGCTACCGTGTCGTCTTGTGGATCTTCGACGGACCATCTACGTGTCCTTTCGCCTTCTAACGGAAACCTTCATCATGAGGATAGCGTTCGTGGTCGCGGCTTTGTGAGTAAATCATTCTATTTCGATAATTAATTCTATATATCTATTCTATTGAGTGCTTGAGATATTCATACAATTTTCCAATTTATAAGTAGATTATATTCTAAGTTTTCAAGATGTCTAATCCTTGTCCAAGTCCCACTCCCGAGAGCAAAGTAGAAAAACGAACGCCTAAGATTAACATCGCTGAGGTCTTTCCAATACAAGTCTTGTGTGGGTTTGTTAATCCATACAAAGGAGAACGTGAAACGCTCCCTGCATTTTTAACAAACTGCCAAAATGCTCTCGATCTAGCATCAGATGGGCAAAAGGAACTGTTACTAAAATATATAATTTCAAAATTGGAAGGGAAGGCACAAATAGCCTGCTCTAACAAAATATTTGACAAATTTGACGATTTGAAAAACTTTCTTCGGCAAAATTTCGGCGAAAGAAAGCACTACAATCACCTACTTCTAGATTTACAGAGTTGTAAACAACAAAATAATGAATCTGTAGCTCAGTTTGCGCTCAGGATTGAGACGTGCCTTACAGCACTCCAATCCGAAATTCATAACTCCGACAGTCTTAAAAAGGAGTTAGCCGGTCGTATAGCTATGACCGAAGATTTGGCTCTTTTCACATTTACTTTGGGTTTAAATCCACGACTGAGTACAATCGTTAGATGCAGAGAACCTAAGAATCTGAATGCCGCTGTTAATGTTGCTCTCCAAGAAGAGAAACTTCAAAATCTCTTTTTTCAAACAGTTAAAATAAAATCTCCTGTTTGTAAAATTTGCCACAAGTCTGGGCATTCGGATTCTGAGTGTTATCTGAAACGCAAACAGTTAACACCAAATTTTAATAATTCGTCTAATAATCCATCCTCGAGTTCGTCGCATATGCCTATCTGTTCCTATTGCAAGAGCAAAGGTCATCACATTTCTCAATGCCGAAAAAGGCAATTCAATGAAAAACGCAAAGCTTCAACATTTGAAGCCTCTAAGCACGTTGAAGTCGACGATGGATTTGGCGAGGTACAGCCCTCTATTTCTACCTGTGACAATGATTTAAACGAGTAGAAAGGGTCGCGCCTACGTGCCAGCGCCAACCCGATATTTTTGGCACTAAATCATTTTCTAATTCTAAGTCCCCACTGCATTTTAATCCAGCCGAAAAGTCCCATCCTATATTTTCACGCAATACTAATTCGGACTTTAAAGCTGGATGGACTAAACGTACTAAATCATTTTCTAATTCTAAGTCCCCACTGAATCATATTCATGAAGGTCAGCCTACTTCTATTTCTTGTTCAAATACTGAACCAGGTTGCACCTCGGAATGGACTCTTAACACTGAATCTCTATTTAACGAAATTATTTCTCAAAATTCCGTACCCGAATCAGAGGGTCGTATATACGATATTTTCCAATCTCGCAGACCTAACTTACCGTATATCGAAGTTACAACCTCACATACAAATTCTTCTATTCGTTTGCTTGTAGATACAGGAAGTTCAATTTGTATCATAAAAAAATCATCACTCACTGAATTACCCATCCTTAAGGATGAAATAGTTAAAATTAAAGGCATAAATGATATAAATTCATATTCAAACACATTAGGAACATTTTCTTTAACTTTGACACTAAACAGCCAATCACAGTTTCCCCATAATTTTCACGTAGTAGATAAAGTAGGCCTAACCAGCTATGATGGCATTCTAGGAAATGACTTCCTAGACTTTTACAAAGCAACAATACAGTACTCTAAATCAAAGCTGATAATATCAGACAACGAAACCATTTGTTTCGATATCAAAACCTCAGAACCAACTTACATTGTTCCTCCAAGAAGTGAAATGTTCATTGAATGCCATGTTACTAACCCTCAACTTAAAGAAGGGTTAATTTTATCAAACACTCTCAAAGAATACCCCAATGTTTATTTTTCTAAATGTTTAGTACAAGTACAAGCAAACGAAATGATAAAATTATCTGTTTTAAACACTTCCCAAAACGAAGTAATTTTACAAAATCTTAAATTTACTTTAGAACCAGTTTCCGAAATTTTAGAACTCAATTCAAGTTCAACTGAATCGACCTCAGTCGAACACTCATATTTTTCTATCCCTGATTCAAGTCGCGAAAATCGTATTCAAAATCTACTCAGATGTGGACATATGAACCACGAAGAAGAGCTCATAATGCGTAATTTATGTACCGAATATAGTGATATATTTTATCTAGATGGAGATCATCTTACTGCTACATCAACCCTTCAACACGAGATCAGGACTACTTCCGAAATTCCAATTCATGTTAAGACATATCGTTTCCCAGAGTTTCATAAATCGGAGGTAGCCGGTCAAATTAAATCTATGCTTAATCAAAAAATTATTCGACCTTCTATGTCTCCCTGGTCAGCCCCCATTTGGGTGGTCCCCAAAAAACAAGATGCGTCCGGTAAAAAGAAATGGCGCATAGTGATTGATTATCGCAAGCTAAATGAAATAACAATCGGCGACGCTTACCCTATTCCTAACATAACCGACATTCTAGATCAATTAGGACATAGTAAATATTACTCCACGATTGACCTTGCATCATCATTTCATCAAATTTTGATCTCTGAAAAGGATGTCCCTAAAACTGCATTTTCCGTGCCTAACTGTGGCGATTTAGCAGGCCATTACGAATTCACTAGAATGCCCTTTGGTCTACGTAACTCGCCATCAACGTTTCAACGCCTTATCAATATTGTACTCTCTGGAATGCAAGGAATTCATTGTTTTACGTATATGGATGATGTAGTAATTTTCAGCCATGACCTTCAAAGTCATGTCCAAAAACTTAAGTTAGTGTTTGACAGACTGAGAGAGCACAACTTAAAATTACAACCCGATAAAAGCGAATTTCTATGTCGTGAAGTGCAATACCTTGGTCATATCATAAACGAACACGGGGTGAAACCTGATCCTAAGAAAGTTCAATGCGTCATCGACTTCCCAATTCCAAAATGTCCTAAAGACATCAAAAGTTTTCTCGGCCTGGTAGGCTATTATCGTCGTTTTATCGACCATTTCTCCCATATTACTAAACCAATGACAAGCCTTCTTAAAAAGAATGTTACATTTGTATGGGCAAATGCTCAACAAATGGCTTTCGACACTCTTAAACAAAAAATTACCACTGCGCCTATCTTACAATATCCCGATTTTACTAAACCTTTCATTCTAACCACTGACGCATCAAATTATGCCATCTCTGCCATTCTTTCTCAAGGCGATGTCGGAAAAGATCTTCCCATCGCATTTGCTTCAAGGACTCTAAACAAAGCCGAGGGAAACTATTCTGTCACTGAAAAGGAATTTTTAGCGGTCGTATTCGGCACAAAAACTTTCAGACCCTATTTATTTGGCTACAATTTCAAAGTCGTTACGGATCACAAACCCCTTCTGTGGATTCTTACTGGTAGTGGCACCGATCACAGCTCAAAGCTCATCCGCTGGCGTTTAAAGTTAGCTGACTTCGATTACACGGTCGAGTATAAAAAGGGAAAGATAAACTGTAATGCAGACGCTTTATCCCGTAGCCCGGTCCTAACAACAGACAGCTCTCCTTTCAGTCCTTCGTCCTTGGAGACATATGACAAATTTCTCGAACATAGTCGTCAATCCTCTGTATCTTACGACACTGTCATTCAGGAACATAATGATTCCCTTTTAAAAGCTAAGTGCAAGCTAATCACTTATCCTACTTCCATTGACCTCGATGACTCAGTCCCATATTGCTCCGAAATCTTAAACACATCTAAAAGCGACCCCGACATACGTCACATAGAGCGTGAACTGCTGAATAGTCATAACACTATTAGTGATAAACATGTGTTCACTCATCTGTTCTTACGAGTACATCACTACGATGAGTACTCATATAAAGATATATTCAATATCCTTCGTAACTATCGAGATATGATTATTATCTGGTACCAAGACCAGAATGAATTTGCAATATCCGACTTTAAAGACTCTTTTAATAAAATATCTTATACTAAATTATATAACATATTAGCTTTCTTATTCCACGGCACCGGTATCAAAGTAAATATATACAAGAACAGTATCATATTTCCCACACCTGATGAGGTCAAACGCATTCTAAAGGAGCATCATGATTCTCCCTCAGCGGGTCACCCGGGCATTTCCCGAATGTTTGAAAGAATTAAATCTATGTATTGGTGGAAAAACATGCGCCAAGATGTCGAAGACTATGTTAAAAATTGTAAATCATGCCAAATTAATAAACCGTTACGACAAACAACCCGTGCTCCTATGGTAATAACTTCCACCGCCACCAGACCTAACGAAAAATTATTTCTTGACCTCGTAGGCCCTCTCCCTGAAACTTCTGATTTCAAATACAAATTTATTCTAACCTTACAAGATGACTTGACCAAGTATTCCCAAGCTTATCCTATGGTCACGTGTTCAGCTGAAGAAACAGCTAAACGCCTTGTTTTATATATCTCACACATGGGTATTCCTAAAATGATAGTCACCGATCAAGGCACGAACTTTTGCTCAGAATTGTTTCAGCAACTTGAACGCCTTTTCGGTATAAAACACATTTTCGCATCTCCTTATCACCCACAAACATGTGGTGCACTCGAAAGGAGTCATTCCACACTCAAAGAATATCTCCGATCCAGTGGCGTGCCGTCCATAGAAGCAAATAAGCTCTGCATACCCTGGCAAAATGTCTAAAAATAGCGTAGTTAGATACCTACTCTACTCGTATGGGTACATAGGTATCTACTAAGAGAAATTACATTCTCATCTATCTACTACAAAATTAGTATCGGAATTTTGTTTTTTTACAATGCATATTGAAAACACAAATTCCGTCTCAACCAATAAAAACATTAATCTCTCATTAATCCTTTCTCCCGCGCGTCAACGAAAACAAATGCATGCGATGTTGCCTCTTCGTTCCATCGGTAGGTAACACAAATTTCGCGTCAACCAATCAAAACAATCATAGAATTTGGCGCGACAAAGAAAGAAAATGCATGCGTTGCCGCATCGTTGCATCGTAGTACTAGGTCTAGGTCGAAGAAGCTGAACCACCGCCAGCTTATCAAAGTTCTCTTTCACTCTTATATATCTGTCTCATTTCGCGTTTACCGCGCTCTAGGTTTTGGGAGTTACTATGGGGAAAACTTGCCGCAGGATAAGCGCAGCCTCCCCCGCGTTTTTACATACATTCTTCGAATAATAAGGGCTAGAATGCTACGAAAAATATCAAAATATGCGTGTGTGTGCGTGAGAGCGTAGGTGCCGGCCACTTGACATTGTGTTGACATAATTTGGCAGTTTGCTTTCTTTCTTATTGGAGTCTGCATTTTTTTATTTTCGCTTCCGCGTTTTTTTGTTAAATTATAAAATTAGATAAAAATGGAAAGTATTAGGTGTGAAAGTGATGCGTGTAAAAGTGTTTGTTTACAAAAGTTAATAGTGGGTCGATTTTTTGGACTAAATATGAGTGAAAAGTGCAGTGTAATGGCCGAAATTTCGAAGGGATTGTTTTACGTTAGTTTGAATTTGGAGCAAAAACAAGGTAATAATAGTGTTAGACATTTTCAAATGCAATTCTATAAAACATTTTCGTGGTTGGCTGGCTGTGTTCACACAAATAAGTTGTACTGTATTCCTTGCATTTTGTTCAGTACAAATGATAAAAGCGTTTGGACTGGCAAGGGATATTGTGATTTGAATAATTTTCACAAAGCTGCGAAAAAGCATTCAATTTCGGAAAAACATATCGCGTCACTACTGAAATATCGCGTTTTTGGGAAAAATAGAGTCGATCTGGCGTTAAACTCACAACTAAAAGTAGATTTAGATCGTTACAACGCGAAGGTAGATATGAATAGATCCATATTTCAGAGATTAATTGACGTAGTTTGTTATTTGGGAAAACAGGAGCTACCCTTTCGAGGACACGATGAAAGTCTTTCATCAAATAACCGAGGACATTACTTAGAACTTATAGACTTCCTTGCGAAGTACGACGGCGTACTCGCTAATCATTTGGAAACAAGTTCAAGTACATTTTCTGGCCTCTCTAACAAATCACAAAACGATTTGATAGAATGCATAGCGCGGGTTATGACTCAGTCTATTTCAAATCAAATTGAAAAAACTGAGTTCGTTGCTGTAATGGTAGACGAAACACCCGATGCTAGCGGGAGGGAACAGCTAGTTTTCATACTACGTTATTTTGATAATTCACAAGTTGTAGACAGGTTCATTAAATTCATAGGCGTTAGTTCTGATCGCCGAGCTGCGACGTTGACTGAGCTTATTTTGAAAGTACTAGAAGAATTAAAATGCACATCAAAGTTGGTTGCCCAAACATATGGCGGCGCTGCCGTCTTGTCCTCAGATCGCAACGGCGTTCAAGCGATGGTAAAACAAACTTGCCCGCTTGCATTATATGTTTGGTGCTCTGCGCATCTTCTAAGTTCAGAACGTATAAGTGCTACAAAAGCGTTTTTCAACGTATTAAAAACAATTCCAAATTTTTTTCAACATAGTGCGAAACGTACAGAATTTTACAAAACCCACTTGTCCAAATTAAAAAAACTTCCGCGCGTCGCTGATACACGGTGGGTGTACAATTCTCGAACTGTGCACACTATTAATTCACAGTTACCTGAATTAATAGATTTATTCCAAACAATAATTGAAAACGAGGATGATGTTTGGGACGGGGACACTTTGCAACAGGCGCACGGTCTTGTTTCATTGTTAAAATCATTTGATTTTCAATTTTATCTGACAATATTTGATAAAATATTTTCACAGACCGATGTACTGTATAACATAATGCAAAATAAATACACAGATGTACCCTATTGTGTAAAAAAAAATCAGCGATTTCGTGTCTTTTATTAGCGAATTTAGGTCTAAATTTGATAATTATTACGGTCACGCAGTACGTGAATGCGGCCCACCAAAGAGAAAGAGGAACGTTTCGGATATGAAAGTCTACTACAGACGTATTTTTATAGAAATCGTTGATAACATCCTCAGCGAATGTACTAACCGCTTCGAATGCTTAAAATCATTAGAGTTCACAAAGTTGCTTTCAAATCAGTATTATTCCGATTTCAAAATTACTTTTCCAGATAAACTATTAACATCATTTTTAGAGACATACCATTCATTTAATATTTTAACTCAGACAGACTTAAAAACGAATTAAAATGTATATACGTCACCGAAGAATTCTCGCAATACTCGGTGTACGATTTTGTACAGTATATATATGAAAAAGATCTTTTGGAAGTTTTTCCCGAAAGTATACGTTTAGCTAAATTAATAATTACTATTCCAGTCAGCAGCGCATCAGCAGAACGAGCGTTTTCCGCTCTTAAACGTATACATACATACCTAAGAAACACCCAGGGACAAAACAGACTGACTGACCTATCTATGATTGGTATTGAAAAGCGGTTGCTACTTGATGCGAAACGTTCGCCTTCTTTTTACGAAAACGTTATAAACGAATATGTAAAGAAAGACAGGCGTGTGGAATTAATATACAAATAGACAGTGCATTTGTGCAGGTAGTTCGGCCCACATTTATAGGTAGGTAGAAATAGGTGTGTAGTGCTCTAAAAAGAAGAAAGCAACACCCCCAACGGCCTCTTTCGAGGCCACATCTGATATCTCGTGATGGATATGTTACTGTAATTGTATCATTCACCTGATGTTGGAGGTGGTCTCATGAGTGTCACTCAACAACCGAACAGGAAGTAATCCCCGATCCAAGTATCTACAGACGCAATAACTCCGATCATCTGGATGCGGCATATTTCGGTATGTTTTTTTTAATGACGTAACTCCCTAAAGTACACAGCTTACCCTGAAAAAAAAGTCACGGCACGCCACTGCCAACCTGGTCTGAATATGTCCTTCTGGAGCGACCTCTACTCACCCGGCCCATTACATCACCCATATAAATCTCTTTCGTCAATCGACTTTCA
>SJJU01071357.1:0-20181 GCA_012932125.1 Conopomorpha cramerella | reverse complement strand
GGTTCTACGGCTAATATGGCCGGCCCACTGCCACTTCAGATTGCTAAAACGATGAGCTATGTCGATGACTTTGGTTCTCTGTCGGATCACTTCAGGACATTGAAATAAATATAAATATCCCGGCTCAATTTTTTTTACACACTGTCTAAAAGGATACCACTAAACTAGAATACCCTGTACTATGGATGCCAGAGACAAAGTCAGGATAATAATCTTGTATTATTTGTAGTTGTACAAGCATAACAGAGGTGTGTCATTTGTTCAACCAATTGAACTACTCAGTTGATCAAATGTATCAGAAGGCTTTCATGGCCCGGATACTCTATTATTCGCAATTTACTATGATATACTTTCATAAATACTTTTAAATACTTACAAAAATAAATAAAACACGCGGACGCACACAACAAATGCCTCAGCTCATCGCTAAAACATTATGTCCGTGGCGGGAATCGAACCCGCGACCGTTGTCCTAGAGGCAGATGCTTTGAACACTAGTCCATGCCGGCCGTCATAACATACACTTACCGTTCCACGACTGTACATGAGCCTCCTAAGACCACTCGTGCCAAGGTCTTCGATTTCCACGTCGTAGGTGCCGTTGGGTGCAAAATGATGTGTGTGGTCCGCAGTGACGGCGGAGCGAAGTGAGCGGCGAAGTGATCGCGAGGCAAAGCGCGATATGAAGTCTCGTATTGAACGAGCCGTGTACGGACCGGAGAGTACGTGCTGGGTTTCTTGCTGCAAGAAAGTAAGAAAAAATATTTTCAAGTTGTTGCAAAATAAATTTGTAAAAAAACTTTTTATGTTTAACGGAATAGAATGGTATTTTACTAGTCGGGACCATTCATTTGACACCCATATTAAACGTAAACCACCATTTTGTAGCGGCGGCCATCTTGGATTTAAAATTGCACTAAATATCAAATTAAATCCGTCAACAGAAAGTGGGTTCAATTCAAGTTACTAAATTTGACCCAAACAAAAAACGCCGCGGTCAAGCTAAATAAAACCTTGTTTTTTTGTTAACACTTTTTTTATTTCTGTTTCTTTAACCCATTAACACCAATACGAATACTTACTTTTCAATTGATTTCGACTTTTATTACCAAGTGATACAGTTTAAAATAACGTGTCCTTATCCAAGTACAATGGGTGCTAATGGGTTTGTAACAAATTGTATATCGTCAGATATCCCGAATTTTTAGACAAAACACTTTTTATTTTCGATAAATGTATCATTTTATTATTATAATTACCCCGTCACTAAAATCAGTAGCCACCAAAGTGCTACATAGATAACGGGGTCTAGTCATGTGTCAAAAAACATGCAAAATAAAAATGGACCTTATTGTGTACAAATAAAGTTAACTTTTAGTAGCGAACAAAATTATCAGAACTACTTAGACTAGTAGAAGTTTATATCACGCTTAGTGCAATTTCGCTTGTTTTAACCAATCGCAGCGCGTTACAATGTAATGTCTTTCTTGGAGCCCGCTTGTCTATTGATAAAAAAACCTTTACAGAGGTGAATAATTTGTTCAGCCAGTTGAACAACTGTATGAGAGGGCATGGCAGGGATTATTGTCTGATCTATCATCGATAGCCTTACGATTTGCTATGCACCGCTAAAAGTGACCAGGAACCCCTACTTACGTAGGCTTTGTCCACTACCCCCATTAGAGATTATGAACTTGGGTTTATGTAGGTAACAGCAGGCAGCTGTGGTAGCAGGAACATCAATTTTAAAAAGTTAAAAATAAAACTTAATGATCTAAAGTTTAAATACAGCCCTGGTTCACAAGTACATTACAATACCCAAGTACGTAAACGAAAGAAAATTATGAAATATTTTTATATGCTCAGGTGAGCACGTGTTGCTCGGCCGGGAAAACGAACGCCAATGACGGAAAGGAGCGCGCTGCCTCGCACGCTCTCACCTTAGGTGATGGCGCTAGTGTAGCGGAAACTAATTCAACAGAGGGCGACACTTGCAAAGAAACTGGTACACAACTGCCGGAAATGGAAGTGCCTATCTCTTTAAGTAAGCTTCGAATGAGGTAAGTAGTTTAATATGCGTTTTATTTCAGGTAAAAAGCGACTAATATTCAATAGACCTACATAGGTCGACTTCTTTTCTTAAATCATTTAAAATGACATCAACATTACATCCTTACTAATATTATAAATCGGAAAGTGAGTTTATTTGTTCCGCTTTCACGCTTTAAGTACTGAACCGATTGCTTTGAAATTTTGCATACGTAAAGTTAGAAGTCCGGATTAAATAATAGAGTACTATTTATCCTGGAAAAAATTGATATACAGGAGGGAAAGTTAGATTTTTCCGTAGGAATGATACGTTTTCTTATAGTTGTCATTTATACCGCAATATAACCGAAGTCCACGCGGGCGAAGCCGCGGGCGGAAAGCTAGTTCTATAATATACAGTGACAACGATCACTCAATCGCACGAGTCTAGAGTCGATATATCAAGATAAAATAACGACCGATTAGTAACCGGTTTTTCCGACAAAAAAAACCAGAGTAGTTTTGCAATAGTGTCTCAAACTGTACGATCGGACAAGAAAGTGTTTTGCTGACACTTTATGTGTCACTAACAAAAAAAAAAAGGTAGTGTCCTTATATTGTTGCCAGTGAGAAACCTGGTGGGAAGAATTAACCTTAATTTCCAATGGGGAATTTTCAAACTCCATAAATTTCTTATCCAGATGTCGCTAGTAGATGTCCAGGGGGACTTCTGTCTTATACTTATATTGTAGTACATTTTTTTAATATGGGTAAGATATTCAAACTACACTTTTGTAACATGTAAACAAACAAACTGACAGCTTCAATACTGACTGCTTGGAGTTAGTCATTTCGTTGACATTTATCCCCCTAATACATCTAGCGCCATCTGTCATAACTTAAAGAAACAAGAGCTCTGAAAATTACCCATTATATGAGTAGGAACCTTAGGGAGGTAGACCAGATTATTGGCTGACATAAGATAATATGGGAAATTAAGAACTCTAGCGTCAGTTAAGGACTTTTGTGACGGAGTTTGTTGACCTACTGTTTTGAGCCAACCGATAAAAAATGAGCACGAAACTAGATTTTATGTACATTATATCGAGTCATAGTTTTTGCAAGCCACAAAAAAATATCACTCCACTTTTTTACATATATTATTCACAGATTTTACAAATTTTTTACATACATATAACAGGTTATTTTGCTAGAATTGAGATCGTTAGGCTCTAATTTCCTTTTCCGTGGGATATTAACGTAGAAAAAAAGTATATGACAGAAATTTGGATTGACACAGCGCACCATGTGTGAATAAAATTAATAATTCAAATATTGTTACCTAACAATAATATGAAAGGCAATTCTGACACATAGAGACGATTGACTGATTGATTGATAAACTGATTGACACGATATTCTCACCTTACTATCCAGAATGACTGCAGCAGTCATATCCTTCCTCTTCTTTATATCGATGCCGAGTGCTTCAGCAAAATGATAGTTCACTATACTATCAACAGCTAGTATGTGAAGTGTAATGTTGCTAGCGCACGCTAGGCCTTCTATGCTAGTTACATTTCCGTCGTCCTTCCCGGGAAACACTGGCGGTTGGATTGTGTAGGCAAAGTTCATGACGTCACAGTAATGTTTGACCGCGTCCTGCACTAGATTCTCTGGCGACAATTTGTCGTCTTCCGTTGGTAGCATTGATGTTTCCATTCTGAAATTGAATGATTGCATTTGAATATGGACATACTGTTTGTTGCGAAGCTACAATGATTTGGATATAATCCTTTGTTATAAGTAAAAATAAATCGTTGAAAATGTTAATTTCTGATGATGATATAGTTAGATCCCTAGACATTAGGTTTTGTTTCGTTCTCGTGATTTACAAATACAAATCCGGTCTTTATTTAACTTTTATAAAGTTAAAAATGAAACATATTTATAGGGGGAAATAAGTTGAATTAATAGTTTGTATTGCGTTTTCCTTCTTATTTCGAAGTAAAAATAACAAACAACAGATTTTTTTAGAGAAACATCTAGTGTATGCTCTATTTTTTTATTATTATATGTACATAGTAAAATAGAATGATGGTTACCTCAATTTTTTTAATTTTTTAATTACACCACGAGTAGATTTTTTCAAAATTTGAATTTTGCCTTATACTTTTTAATGATTAGAAATCTATAACCGTATCGATATCAGCTGATTCCAAACAATTAATTTATTACTATCGGTCATTAACATAATAATTAACGCATAATGATCCAAACCCCATACATCGTCGCGTGAGAATCACGTACATAAATCGTGTGAAATTAATTATCTTAATATTATGAATGATTTCCAACTTTAACTAGATACAGACAGATTAGGTGTTGGTTGAAGATCTCTTATCTTATTTCATTATATAGATTTATTGCACACATTGTGTAATAACTTGAAATCACTTAAACAATCTTAAAGATAAAAACTAAGTACTACTTCAAACGAATGTCTTTTGCTCGGAATTCTTAGGAGAATAGTTTGTTTATTAATTTGACAAACGATTTCATGCGAAAGAATTATGCCAGATTTTGAATGATAAAGATTGAATTTAATTCTCGAACAAAAATGGACGAATATAAACTATTAACCTTTTGACCGCCGGAAGACTAATTTTGTTTACACGATTTTGAATTCAACTCTGATAATCATAAACTTCAAAATCACTTGACTAATGTGTCTGATCTATAAGACATTGGCGGTGAAAAGGTTAAATGACATATTATGATAAACTAAGGAATTTTATTAGTTTTTATTATCTCTAAGGATGACTCTCTTTGACCGAAACATCATGCAACAACTTCAATCAATATTCTTGGTTGACATCGACATTCACATTCCAGATCAGTATTCTTTGATTGACAATCGACACAGAAATTAGTACAGGGATATTCCAGTATTACATAAGGAACCCCTTAGATAGTAGTAACCCCAAGAACTACGCTTAGCTTTAAATTGTCTTGTATTATTTTGGTGCACAGAACTAACAAAAATATTTTAAAAAAAAAGCAACTTACTTCTTGCGCAGCATTTCTTCAATATCCAAACCCTGCTCTATAGTCTGACATTTTTCGTACATCGAATACAAATCCTTTTCGGCCGGAAACAGTTGACTACTGCACTCGTCCATGAAACCGATATTCGTGACCATATCGTCACTCCCTTCCACACCTCGAGCTATAGTCGGATGGCGTCTCAGTAAGAAACTAAACTGACTGTTCTTATGCTGTTTATTCCCAGTGGAATTGTAGGAATATTTCGTGTACTGTGACACAGTAGCTTTGTCTGCACTGTGCTCGTATTTGGGGGTTTTATACTTGTATTCGCTGCAGAATTTCTTGATGTCCCGTTGCTGGTACAGATGCCTTTGCATACGTTGTAGTTTGATCTGCTCTGTGACCCACGCGTGACTGTCGCTGTTGTTGCAATTGTAGTACTCCATTGCCACTTCTCGGAGCTGCAAGGGGTATAATAGGAACGATTAATGTTTACATTATTCCTGTTGTTCAGAAGGCATAACTTCAAATAATATAGAATCGGTTTCTACCAGCAAAATTAGTCAGATTTGTGTTTTTTTTTCATGAATCGGAATCGCTTCGGAACAGATTCAAATTTAAATAGGGTCAAACGGGAAGCACCAGCTTTCAATCGCAAAAAAAGGAAAGGATCGACCAAATCAGTTCAACCAACCAAAAGTTATGAGATATCAAACACAAAAAGTGCCGTTGAATTGTAACTCAAAAACATACTATTTTTTTTCAAGTTTTTTTTCGAGTTGATAAATAAGTAGATGCGTACGTCGCCAGAGAACGAGAGGCAAGTAGTAGGGCTTGCTAGTAGTTGAGCTTATTCTTGATTACAAAAAATGTCCCTTTTATACAACCCCAGGGGCGGTACGTCCATAGAAGCAAATAAGCTCTGCATACCCTGGCAAATTGACTAAAACAATTAGCGTAGTTAGGTATCTATAACACATTTAGTCGTCACGGTACTGTAAATTAGGCAATTTATCAATAACAGAATTTCGGTTATTTAAAATGTGTATCGAAAACACAAATTCGCTCTAGACCAATCAAAACACTAATCTCTCATTAATCTATTCTTCCGCGTGTCAACGAAAACAAATTCGTGCAATGTTGCCTCATCGTTCCATCGATAGGTAACACAAATTTCGCCTCAACCAATCAAAACATAGTATTTAGCGCATCAACGAAAACAAATTCATGGGACGTTGCCGCTTCGTTGCATCGTCTAGCCCGGGGAAGCTGCTAGACCTCAAGCTTCCTATTTTTTCTCTTTCTCTGTATACATCCCTTTCACCTCGGTCTATTAGCGCGGAGCGTTACTATGAAAAATATGGAGAAACTTACGCCACAGCGTAAGCGCAGCTTCTTCCGCGTTTTTTCATACATTATTGGAATAATAAGGGCTAGAATGCTTTGACAGTGCGAAATTATGTGCGACAGAGAAAGAGTGTGTGTCGTGTGTGTGAGCGAGCGAGAGAGGTGCCGGCCATGTTGACATATTGCAAGTATTGTTTATTTATATTGGAGTATGCATTGTTTTAGGTTATGTTATGTACGTTCATTCGCGCCTTTATTTTATAAAATAATTAAATTAGACAAAAATGGAGACTAAGGTGTGAAAGTGATGTGTGTAAAAGTGTTTGTTTACAAATGTGGGTCGATTCTCTGAACTAAATATGAGTGAAAAGTGCAGAGTCGCGGACGAATTTCGCCGGGATTGTTTTTATTTGAACTTGGAGCAAACACAAGGTATTATGAGGTAGTTTCTTGTTTTTTTAGTGTATTTACTTAGTTAGGCAGAATAAGGTTATTATGTAGTGCTTTGGGAAGAGGAAGGCATCCACATTCCACAACGATCTGTTCAGTTCTGTTTCTGGCATACAGCGCCTGAATCAGCTGCTTAGCAAAATTTTGGGACGTAACGTAATTAGATATTAATTTTGCTAAACTAGTGATTGATGTTGTGAATTGTGATCTTCTATTGAAATATTTTGTAGTCTGGCACAAAATTGGTACCTACTTAATGTTATTTTTGTGTCGTATGTACCTACTCATAGGAGACAGCTTACCCTGATGAAAATTTCACGGCCCGCCACTGTATAACCCCCACCAAAAGTATTAGCAACTACTCTACTATTCTAACTTAAATCAGAATAAATAAATCCATTTCACGCCTTTAAACCCCAAAGCGAGGTAGGCAGAGGCACTTGCTAAGCTAAACCCAACGGTTCACTTAAATTAATACCACGGTTCAAACATGTTCGGTCGGCCAAGAAAATGGTCTATCAGTTTCGATGACACTTCCTGTGTCACTAAAACATCAATAAGGTAGAGTTGGTATATTGTGACAAGTGAACAATTAGCCTTCATGTCTAATTAAATTAGGCCGGATTCTTGGCCGATTGTACATATCAGCAGCCACATGACGTCCACTGCAGGAGGCTCGCCTAATAATTTCCAGAATCATTTGGGGGAAAATGCTAATAATCGTCACGTTTGGCTGGCGGGTTAGAGATCGCAGTGATGTTGTGGTTTAACTCACGGAGAGCGCTGCTGCCCATCCTCTGAAAGAGTTCCCTCGGTCGCCTCTTACGACCCCCCACGACGGAAAAAAATGGCCTGGGGTGGTGACACGTGTATTCTATTCATTGTCACCACAAATATGTACATACTTACAAGTGCATAATTCGGCAACTGTTCGTAAAGCGGGTTGAGTGGCGTGAACAGCAACAGTATAGGTCTGCCGTCAGCGTATCTCGCGAAGCTGAACGCTTTCTTCCACATGGGCAGAATGCGGGTAGCAGCCGACGAGTAACCGTCCAGTATCCACTCTAATACTGAAGACGAGTTCCACGTGTTGCGTGTGCCGTCGAACTCCTGGGTGCGGGAATAAGGTCGAATTTAAATTATTTCGCGCGATTCAATACCAAAGCGGGGTAAGCAGGGAAGTAAATAGGTACCTAATGAACAATTGTGCTTCATCGTAGAGCACATCGCTGCTTAACATCAGGCAGAATGGTGGCCAAACGTTTTTAATAGAGTCTATTATTTAAAATGCCCACGGTTCATCAAACTTATTTAATTTAACATAGGGGGTGAGCCCAAGACTCTAAAGGGCAAAGGCCTCTCTTCCTTTTCTCCACTTACTACGATTTCGATCAGTCGTCCACCAGGACATCCTAGCGGACGCTCGCTCCATCTCTTTCGGGGTCGACCACGTTGTGTTAATCATAAACAAAGAAGCCATTTAGATCTCATCGCTTCCCGCGCACATCCCTTCATTAGATTAGCATTAATAAGGCTCACGTGGTGTGTGTTTGTTTACAGGAGGTGTATGTGTCCTATGTAGCAACCAACCTTAGTATCGTTCCAAAGCATGAGGCGTGCACTAGGCAGACTCTCAACCGATAGTTCAGACGCCAACTCCTCCGATGTGACGGCCGCGAAGCAAATCTCGCCCAGGACGTCAAACTCCAGGGCTTTCAACGCCGTGTTGTACCAAACCGCGTAGTCGCGGGAATGGTCCGTTAGGGGTGTGAAGCCCACTGCTACAACCTGTGAACGTGTAGGAAATTAATAGTAGGGGGGTGGAGAGAACCTTAGCATCACCAGGACCCTTCGGGTAAGGGCGTCAAGAAAGACGTGACATAGAACAAATATGCGCTGTGATTGGTAGCTATGTCACATATGTCGTCGTCGACTTAGCTTGCTTCAACCAATCGTATTGCCTGATATGTCTTGTCATGTCTTTCTTGGAACGCTTTGCTAGGGGGGCAGTGCCGGGCATGATAATAGTACTGTCGTAAGAGGCGACTGAAAGGGCGTGGAGAGGCGACTGAAAGGGCGCCACACGAGGGCCGTATTTAAAGCTGTGCGCTTTAAATACGGCCCTCATGTGGCGGTACCGCGGTGACCCAGGTACCGCCGTCATTATATCGAGAGCTGAGGGGTGCGTAGGTCACTCCTTATCCCGGAGTCGGTCCGTGAGGGCCAGTAGTGCAATTCTCGTATTTTCGTCGATACTAAAATAGTCTCAACTTAGTCCAAACGCCCGTTTTCGTATTCTCGTGTTACTATCGAATTTCAATAGTACGTCAAACGGCTCGGAATCATCACAAACTAAAACTCTTTCAAACAAACGGTATTCTGGTAATTTTTGAACTCGACTAAACTCGAGCGTAAGCTAAACCAAAACGTAATCGTGATCGAGCAAAAATACGAGAATTGCACTACAGCGCAGCTGGGGCCACCCTTGGATGTAATGGGGGTCAGTTCCGAGGGTACTGGCAATAAAGCGCGAGTGGTCACCGTAGGATTTTAGTGCGACTCCCACATAACCATTTGCCCACGATAAAATATAGGCTTCAGTTAAAAGTTGCTAGCTCTGAATAAACATAAATCTTCATGTCCCATAGTCGGTTCTTACGACATGCCAGAAAGAAAGGCATGCATGTAGCATGTTGAGAACTCATCCTTAAGTAAGTTTTCCTAAGTATCCTTTCAATTGGTTGCGATAGTGACCATTTTTGAGTGTATAAATAAATAGGAAATGAAATGGACAAACTTTTTTGTAAAATTATTTTTAATTAATATCTATGTTGTCAAACCGACCCGACGGCGACAATGCACTCTATTTACATCCCAGATCAGCAATCAATCATCGGCAATTAAAAGCGTCTGTGGTCCAGTTGGTCGGATACTTAACTTGTAACCGGGATCGCGTGTTCGAATCCGGCTACTGTACGTGTACCAATGGAACTCTTTTTCAGAGACTATGTACGCAACGCAACGCTTGTACGGTGAAGGACAACATCGTGATGGAACCAGCACACCACACAGTGTGTGAACCCTGTAACGATGGGCTCACCCCCTGTCACGTTGGGTTAAATACGCTTGGTGAAGCGTTGGCATTTGCTTTAACAAGTGCCTTTGCCTACCCCGCTTTGGGATTAAACGGTGTTAAGTGTATCAGCAATCAAATAATGCCTTTGAATGTAGAGTTTAAAGTCTTTACATTTCTGTGGTGATTCGGAAAAAGAGGACGAGTCATTATTTTTTCAATATTATTTTTTTACACATTTGCAATGTTCAATCACATTCATTTTAAGGTAAAAAGGAGATGAGTCGTAAATATGCATTTTTAAGGGTCATTCAAGTTAATGTATTAAATGATCATAATGAGACAAATGTATTAAAGGTATTTTTTGTTATGGAAAATCTTGCTCCTTACGCTCTAAATCTTGTATCATAAATACATTTTAAACATTAAAGAATTTGTAAGACATCAACCAAAACCACCCACGCTGCGATTCGGTTTTCTGACGCTACTGTAAAGTTGGTATTTTTGACTTATCCCCCTTTTCCGAATTACCACAGATTTATGGGTGCAGAAACTTACATCACACACAGAGAGGAGGTAGACTAAGTCTTCAGTGTTTGACACCCTCTTCAATGGCTTGATGATTAGCTCGAGAAAATTGATCATACTTTGAGCATCACGCGGTCCTGTAAATAAAATATCATTACATATGTATAAAACGAAGTGTTTCCTGCTGTCTGTCCCTATGTATGGTTAGATCTTTAAAACTATGCAACGGATTTTTGCGGTTAACTATAGTAGATAACGTGATTCTAGAGGAACATTTATATGTATAACAAATTCATATAACAGAAAGAAACATCGTTAATAATGTACATTTGCAAAACATCGATCGCCAAACCGCCTGCCAAGCGTGGCGATTACTGGCATTTCACCCCAAATGACGGATCTCATTGGGGGAGGCTCTCGTCCAGCAGTGGACGTCATGTGGCTGATGATAATGATGACATTTAGGGTGTATAACATACAGTGAAAAGGCTTAGCAAACTCATTATATTTGTTCTAATTGGATTATATTTCTTTTAAAATTTTATAATTTCTATAATGTGTTTTAAAGAAATCGTAAACTCCTAGCGTAAATATTACTAATATACCTGTAAGGTACTGGTACTTATAGCACAGGTTGTTCCTATTTCAAGTATCAGTTGCCGTATTTTATTGTATAATGTATTACTTTTGTGTTCTGTTGTTATCTCATTATTATACAAAATAAGAATTCTAATGGGACACAGCACTCATGCATGACAGTGCTGCTAAGTTATATTTTTATTTTTTATTTTCTTGTGTATCTTTTGTCAATACATACCCACAAACACTTCATGCCTGTCTCCTAGAGGGGTAAGCAGAGATTTGGACTATTGTATAATAATTGTATCCCTGTTGGTTGAAACAAATAAGTATATTAACCAAAAAAAAATATTTTACCTTTATAAATAATTCCTCTGGTAGTTAGTGAGTAGGCCATCAACACAGGCCATGATGACAATTTGCTGTGATGTGTTCTGCACTCGCTGCCAGGATGCCAGCAGTTTATTGCGGAGAAACTCACCTGGAATATCGACAAGGATTTTTTTGTCAATTATAATTTGAAAGTTTATTAACATGTATACAACAGACCTTTAGTTTATGTTACAAGCAATTAAAAAAATGACAAGAGACATCTCGAGATCGAGAATCTTTGAAAGTTTTCTGCAGATAGTTTACTTAAAACTTTTTGAGTGAGTGAATTATAGTAATTGTAATGTCGAGCCAACAACAAAGGTAAGCTGAATGCTTATCTTTGGTTAATTTTCACGCCGTGATACGCAATATAAATTCTTAATATAATGTTAGTGTGCATTTCTTTAAAAATAATTTAAATTATCTTATATAACTGCTTCTGCGTTGCTAATGCAGATCTGCACAGTTTCGTACTTTTTTCCATAGAAACAATATTTTACATATACTTCACGCCTGTCTCCCAGAGGGGTAGGCAGAGACCACAGATCTCCATTTCCAGAAGACAAGACCAACGCCTTGACATGCATACTGGCAATGCAGCACTCCCGACCAATATGTAGAGTATGTGCCATGTTTGGTACTGTCTATACCATTTCGCTTCGTCTCATTCACACACATTAAATCAATAATAAATAAATACACTTCATGCCTTTTAATCCCAAAGCAGGGTAGGCAGAGGCACTTGCTAAACAAGTGCCCACGGTTCACCAAGCTTATTTAACCCAACATGACAGGGGGTGAGCCCATCGCCATTATAGGGTTCAAACACCTTGACACAACTTGTGGTGTGCGGGTTTCATCACGATGTTGTCCTTCACCGTACGAGTGTTGCGTTGCGTACATAGGCTCTGAAAAAGAGTTCCATTGGTACACGTCCAGTAGCCAGGCTCGAACCTGCGACCTCCCGGTTGCAAGTCAAGTATCCGACCAACTGGACCACAGACGCTCAAATTAAATCAATCTATAATATATTAATCTTTTAACTACCAACATCTTCTACATCACCTGTATCCTATGTCACATATAGGATACAGGTGATTTTGAAGTGTTTTATATATGGAATACCATTCTTACTTACTTTACTTAAGTTAAAAGTTAACTTAAGGATCTTAATACAAAACCATAAAACTATGTTGCACAATCTGGCAGACAAAAGGTTAAAACTACACCTGGCGCACACACTATGGGTTAGTGTATAGTATAAAGGACTTGAATCACTGACTGTTCTTAATACATCTTTATCATTCAAGATTTTTTTTCATTTTAATGCATAGGTATAACGTCGGTGATATTCTAAAACCGCGGTACTAACAGTGTTTAAAACCGCGTATTTACAAAACTAGCAAAATCGATATTTACTAATTAATTAATACACGCTTAACATACCTAATGCCTACAATACCAGGTAGAATATAATAATGTTACAATTTACAAATATAAAGAATAGAAAGTCATTTGGTTTAGTTAATATCATGTTTTTCCTCGTTCCTGTAAAATTCACTGCACCTACCTTACGCGGTTTTCAATACTGTTAGTTCCGCGGTTTCAGAATATCACCGACGATAAAATTATAGGAAAATAATTGGATTTTGGCTGGCTTACTTACACGATCACCTAAAACATGTGCAGCTTTTTCAAACTCTTTCCTTACATACTGACATTCTGCATCCCATGGGGCATAATACATAACAAATGCCACATCAACTTGATTCACAACATCCAAGGCTGCGCTGAGATCACCTTTATACCAGTCTAACACTGGTGAGCTTCTACTAAAAAACCTTGATGCTTGTGGTTGTTTGGATATTTTTGCTTGCCTGGAAAAAAATCATATAAGTAATACAAAAATTACTTACTTAATGATAAAATGTTTTCAAAAAAGCTGGTTGAGTTTTGTATGTCATGTACATATTACATATTATGTTGTTCTGTTAATACACTTGTGTAAACTTATAAGTCTTGTAATGCAGACATCACTATGAAAATATACACAAATAGACAGATAAATAAACAAACACTTACGAATTATGCAGTGCACCGTAGGTAGTCAATGCCAAGGCAATACAAAAGAATAGTTCTTTAAGTATCATTTTGAGTGTTATCTCCTTGCTTGGAGTCTTGGGTATTTGTGTGCTTTCAATTGGCTGCGACTCATTTCTAGAGGCACAATCGGAATCACTTGCTGTAAGTGACGTGCTTTCGGAAAATTCTTCAGCGTCCACCGCACGAAACATTACACGTCATAAGAAAAACGAAAACATAAAAACATTCATCCAAATATTTTACATCTCTATGACATGAATCTGAGCTTTACCAGTTCATAGTTGAGATGTAAGATTTTGATCAGATAGCGCAAAAATGTGTAGAAAAGTCTTGATAGACATAATATTTTCACATACAAATCACAACTGAACTGAAAAATCACATCACACCTTCACACAAAATAAAACAATCAGCTGTTTGATAAAAAATATTGACTACAGATTCTGCTCGAAGTATAGAAAATCTGACAACAGTGTACAGCTGTCAATCACAACTGTGTGTGTCACTACCTACTTGGCGCAGGGTACCTATTACCTTATTGCACTAGCACAACACTATTTGAAAAATAAACGCCATCTTGATTTTATAAATAGCGATTGATAGTTGTGTTTTGCGACGATGTCTTCGAAATTAAATTCCATTTTCAAATTTTGAGGATTTTCTGAAAGTCTTTATTATTCTATTCCTGATCTCAAGCTATTATACTCAAAGTTTCTTATAGTTCTAAAGTGCCTGCTAAATTTATAAAGGTTAATTTAACCATTGTTATGGTTTGTTCTAAAAAGCCTTGAAAAACAATTTGTGTGTTCGTAAAAAGTAAATAGACTAATTACAATGGAGAATTCAAATCAACCTGAATATAATACTCTGGACTACTGGAAAGAGCAAGCTAAACATTATGAAAACAAGTAAGTTTCATTGTGATACGCATATCAATCTGAATCGCACAAAACATGACAACACAGAGGCTTGACTTATCACCATGCATGCCAATTCTGAATATTTTTGTTTGTTCAACAGAGCCAAGGAAATACAACAGGAGTTGGACGAGTACACTGAAAGTTCTGCACAACTGGAAAAGGAATTGGAAGCATCATTGATGCAAGAAGAGAAACAAAAAAGTGATCTGTTACAACAAAATCAGAGACTAAAGAAAGAAATTGATTTGTTACGGGTAAATTAACTTGTTCCTGTCACTATATAGACCTATATAAATAAATAACTGATAAATTAATAGACTCAAGATTCCATTCTTTTTTATTTCAACTGTGTCTAAACAATGAATTACTTAAAGCTTGATGTTAAAACAACTCCATGTTTTAGTTGAACCATATATATTTTTTAAGTCTCATTAAAGCAGTAGTGATAATTTAATGTGATATATTTTCAGAATAAACTTGAGAGGAGTCAACAAGAATCTAATGTATTGGAAGATGAGTTAGTAAATCTCAAAGTAGAGAAGGAGAAGCAAGCTGTCTATGTCAGAGAGCTTGAACAAAAAAATGATGATTTAGAAAGAGCACAAAGGTACTTATTTCTGATTATACATAACCCAATAACATAACATTCACATTAAAGCCCTTATGTATGTGATTTTTAATTGGAATGATAATTGTATCAAAAGTGAAAGATTTATTTTTGTTTTAATTGCATAGTTGTTATTATCATAATAGTTTGCTTCAAAATCAGTATGCAACAATATTTATTTACTTGACAGGAGAAAGTAATATATAATATGCTTACCTAAACAATCTTTTTATTTTCAGAGTTATATCAGAATCTGTTTCCTACATAGAAGCTCTGTTAAATCAAGCATATGAAAGAAATGCAGAGTTAGAAAATGAAGTCGACGAGGTAGAGACGTTGAGAGAAAGATTACAACGAGCCACTGATGAAGCTAGAGGTACATCATTTTTAATACATACATATACACACTTCATGCCTGTCTCCTAGAGGGGGATTCAGATGCTACAGATCCCCATTTGTCATGGTCCTGACATGTAGATGATACGGAGTGTTTCCGCAACTCAACGTCCAGTGCGCCTATTGTGCGTGATTTGGGTGGCGCTACTCCAACCACCCCAGCTTCTCGAGGAACCGTAACAAACACTTTGTGTCCTTGAACACGGTCCTGACATACCCCTTTTGCTTCATTTACATTCACACTTTTTATACATGTATCTTTGATTTCAAGTCCTAGTAATTTTTCTTTTATTTTTGCATAGCCATGTATTAACTATCACGAAAAACATTTGTTCTGCCATAGTGAATTTACTGGTGTACTATAACCAGACAAACCATAGCCCAATAATCTAGAAATATGAGGTACTGATAAAAGACGTGGAACTGCTTTTATTTTATGTTTAACAATAAATTGCAATTCTGAACATTTATACAAAAATATGAAAAATGTAAATTTAATAGTGAATTAGGGTGCATTTATAAAGGAAGGTGGGCATTTGCAATCAAGAAAGTGCCTCTGCCTACCCCACTTTGGGATTAAAAGGTGTAAAGTGTATTTTTTTATAAAGAAAGGTAACTGGTACTGAGAAACCGAAATCACATACATTCACCATTGACCTGTAAGGCTAGTACTTGTTGATACCAATCTGCTCCATCCATAGTGAATTTATGAGATTTCTGTTACCTGTTTTTTTATAAACGCACCCTTAATTATGAAGGTTAATTTATTTGATGACAATTAATTATAGTTAATTATCATTGATGCCTGTTATGATATTAGCAAGACCTTATTAAAATTTAAAGAGCCAGCAAAGCATGATGCAAATAGTATTCACTGATAAAATGGTACATAACACTGTTATTGTTTGGTAGGCAGGTTTCCACTCTTGAATCCACTCGTGAATTTCTTGATCCTCATGCATTAGTGGCACAAAGAATTAACAGGTTGTACTTCAGTGGAAACATTCAAAGAACAATATATATGTCATTCTATATACTTGTATGTCTGCATTAAAATCCGTTGCATAGTTTTTACTTTGCTTATAACATAGGAACAGGCAGCGGGAAGCAATTTTGTTTTATACTATGTAGTGCTACATACATACAGATAGGGACCATGCTCAAAATTCTCTTCCATTTCAGATCTTAAACAAGAACTTAAAGTCATAGAGAGAATACCTCCACTCAAGAAAGAAGAAGAGTGTATCAATGAAAACAATTTGCTCAATGGCCATACGTCAAAAACAACACGGGCTCAGGTGGAGACAGAGACACAGACATTGCCCTCTACACCTCAGAAGAGTAAGTTCTTAAAAGATTTTGCTCCTTCTAAAGCCCCTAAGATCAAGTCATAAGTGTTTATGCAATATGGCACACGATTCATGCGTAAAGTTGATAACTTGATCTCACAGCATAGCACTCAAGTTAATGTTTGTATTAAAACTAGCTGACCCGGCAAAATATTGTGTTGCCAATATAAATTATTAACAGTGCCACCAGTCAGCCACTCAGCGGGAGGCAACTTTTTTATACTATGTATTGATAGACAGAGGTCACAAACCATTTGTAACGATCATGGCAATTTCAGTTCTAAGTCCAAAGCTTCAGCCTACTTTTTTGTTCGACCAGTATACATTTTAGATACAATGTTAGTACATATTATATAATAAAATGTTCCAGTACAATGTTTGTGATACAACATAGACAGGATATTACACGGTGACAAAACAATTCTCAAAACACTAACACTTCCTTGAACAGCTAATTTCATGCCTTGTCAAGCTGTCTATTGTTAAATACGTTATGAATAGGAACGAGGTTTTGTCACTTTATTGAAAAAAACAAATACTACAAATGTATGAGTTACACGTGGACCGTACAAGCACTAGACACCGCATGAGAGCGACACTTTTCTGGCAATACATATGCTAGTTTAAGCATAATGCGACTCGTGGTTGCCCAATAACGAGTGCGGTGAGCGACAGCCTACAACTGAGCCGACCATCGATTTCGCCTCGCCCATTCCCCATTTCATCCAACTTCCAGACCACATCGCTGCTTAACATCAGGCAGGATGGTGATCAAACGCTTGTTCATAGTGATAAAAAAAAACTAGATAAACTTCCAGAATAGATTGTTATGATGTAAAATGTAGAATATTAGCTAGGGGTTTTGTGATATATTGTGTAATAAAATGTTTAAAACAATAACAATTTTAGGAGAAATCAACGGCAACGCTATGACACCGTCGGCCCGCGTATCCGCGATCAACATCGTCGGGGATCTGCTTAGAAAAGTTGGGGTAAGTGGTATCAAAGTTTACCTATTACTTGTACAAACAGTAGCGATTGTACTTCTAGCACTGTACACATTAGAATGTGCAAATTATTGTATGGTGAAGTGATAATGTATGTTTGTCGTGGCACATTTTGCAATGGACTCTGGCACATAGTCTGAAAAAAAAACCAATGCATATACATATAATGCTTGAGGCGCATTTGTCGCCTTTTGACACTTGAGATTAGAGTTGGACAAAACGTAAAACTTACCTGAGTATTGCTTGGTTCCGGTTGCAGAACACGGATCTTGACTACTTTAAATACATATATTTCCAACACTCGATGGTGAATATTTTATGACAATTTATTTGACACATTTTCGTTCCTGTTTTTGTCATTAATGTCACGGTCTCCATACATGATACGACATTAGTGTCATTAATTTTTCAAATAAACGTTATTGACTGGTTATAAGCAAAAGTGACCACTTTATACTTTTAATTTGAATAGAATACTTCAAACAATTTCTATCAAAATAAAAAGTCAAATGGGAATGTAGGAAAGAGGTAAGAAACAAATATTTTGCTCTTATTATGATCTTAAATGTTTCGGTTTTTTGTTGCCAGTGTAATGTGCAAAATGTGTTACAAACTATATAGGGCTTGTGTCGTAATATAAATATACTTTATGGTCTATGGTCATAGATCATAAAGTCTTATGGTCTATGGTCATAGATCATAAAGTCTATTTATGATTATAAAATAGATAGTAGATTACAGTAGACAGGTAATAGACATAGTTTTGTTTAGCAACTATGGAATATAAATGTTATTTATTAATGTCCGTTATTGACTCATTGATGCCTAATATCTTTATTAAGTATATATTTATGTATTTTTTATTTAAGTTTATGTATCAATGGTGTTTATGTACTTTATCTTATATATTTATTGTATCAAATTATATATTATTACAGTTACTGACGAGGTAAATAAAATTACGTTTACTTATGTTGTTTATAAAGCATTTATTTAAAACATCAGGCAAGGTAAGCGGCAGGCTTATTACGTATCTTGCAACAGCAGTAAATTGCGCGATTCCTGCTGTCAAACTCAAATTTCGCATTACCTACCTAGCAGAACGACAGCAGAGCAACAGCTTAACATCCGAAAGTACTATCCTAGCGCCATCTGTGTAGCGACAGCAATCAATGAACTAAAAATGCATTATGGCCATACTATCGCCAAGTGAAGCGCCAATTTTGGTATTCCGTATGCGTTTGACAGCGACGCAACAGCCGTACGAAACGTCAAATTTGTGTCGCGACAGCAACAAGCAAGCAACAAGTGTTTGAGTATCCGCGGGAGTGATTGCAAATGTTTACATCTATCGAAACTAAATAATAAATTGATTTATACGAGCAATTATTGAGAATTATATAAGTTTTACTACGTTTTATACTTGGCAGCGTAAGATAAAACAAACAATATAAAAAAGTGTACATACAAAAACTATAAATTTCAGTAAGTTTCATAAGATGGCTCGTGCTTTAATGATATTGGCATCATTAGAATCTGATAGTAGAAGAGTGGAAGCACGTAACAGTGCTATTACACGGCGGCGACTCAGAGATGAAGCTCAGGTTTTTGAATTGTCTGAGCACGAATTCAGAGCTCATTACAGGCTGAGCAAAGAGCTCTTTGTGCAGTTGTGTTCAGACCTAGCCCCATACATGGCCAGACGAAGAAGGCAAACTAAAGTCAGCATTGAATGCAAAGTGCGTATAAATTACGGTAGGTACCTATTTGTTTTTATATAATTTGAAGGAATCTTAAAAATGTTTCAGGTTTTAACAGCACTATCCTTCTACGCTTCAGGTTCATACCAAAAGCCAGTTGGCATGAGCTACCTACACGGACTAAGTCAGCCCAGTGTATCTAAATCTGTCAATGAGGTTACCCAAGCGCTGAACCATCCTAGTATATTGGCAAAGTATATAACGTTTCCTCAAAACAGAAGTGAAAGGCAGCAGATTGTTAACAGGTCACTATCTGCATATTATGACAATTTATGCATTGTAATACATACTTCATATCATGCTTATTATTGTATATAATTCTTTCCAGATTTTATCAAAAGTTTGGCTTTCCTGGTGTCCTTGGTTGCATAGACGGCACACATGTTGCTTTAGTGCGACCAAGTGACCACGAAGAGCGATTTTTCAATAGGAAACACTACCATTCCAGAAATGTTCAAATTGTGAGTTACCTATATGTACCTATAATAAAGCTTAAGTTGATAAAACATTGGCTAGTTAGGTAACAAACATTAACCGAGATCAGTTTGTAGTATTTGATGTATAACAGCTTTTGAGACCTTTACTAACAGTGAGGTAGTGCTGTTCGATCTTTA
>SJJU01071349.1:0-11455 GCA_012932125.1 Conopomorpha cramerella | reverse complement strand
ACTAATACTAATTCAAACATCATTCACTATATTAGACGATAGGAAATCTGTCAATCACAATCATGACTGTGGTAAAACTGAGATCAAAAAGTATCATCTAATGTCTGCCTTACAATGTTTTCACATGCAAAACTAGTACTTCAATAATCAGCTGTTGAGCCATACATGCTGAGGCAGAAGGTATATTGTCAATTGTCTGTCAAATGCGACTTTACCAGTGGAACTTGACCTACATTTCGACTGAAAAGAAACAGACTGAATGGGCCACACTCGTTGCAAATCTAGTTGGCCTAAGTCCTCACGGAAACATAATGTCAAAGTTAAGTGTTGCCAGAGTATTCTTTGTGACATATCATAAACAAAACTTACCCGTCTGCCCTTTCCCCAAGGTCTTCTCCAGGCGGAACGGCCCCACATACTGGTAGGCCTCGGCGGGGGCCGTGCCGCTCTCCATCTTCACACTCATGTTCCCAATGGTCAGTTAGCAACATAAAAGTGACGCATCACCCCCGAGTCCACGGCCTAACCTCTTTGGTGCACATTGTGACAGTTCCGAGAACAACAGTTGTCTATGGACTCGCGGCATTTTTTCGCGCGGTTTTCATTGTTTTTTTTTCTGCGAAACATTGATTGCATTATTGCAGTTGTTTGGTGAATTTGTGGATTGAAATATAAGTGCTATAGTTTCAGTGCTCTCTAGTTAACCTAAATAACTTTTTCATTGAACTGTTTACTGCAAGTAAGTACCTACTGAAAATTAACGTTTATTATATCTATACAATTTTTTAGATCATTTTGTAATGAAACGCGCACAGACATTATAACTCAATATTGTTCACCGGGTGTATAGGCGCGAATATAACCAAAGACAAGCTCGAGCACCCGGTGAACAATATTGAGTTACAATTTTTTATCCCTATTTCTGTCACATTTTGTACTGAGAGTGAGAAATTAGGTAGGTACACAAGTAGGAGGAAAAATGTAGGTATCAAATAAATGTCGATGATAATTCCTCAATATGAAATTATAATATTAGGAGACAAAACTAATCAAAATTTTAGCTTGAAAAAATAGGTGTTTCAATTTTATTTTTTATGTCTGATTGCTGCATGAAAGTACTAACCCGACAATTTTGAACTTAATAATGTATCTTATTCAGTCAGTTATTATTTGCACCGCCGTCCGAGCAAGTGGTCTATCAGTGTTGACGTCACTTCCCGTTTAACTAAAACATCAATAAAGTATTGTTGTTATATTGTGACTAAATTTATGTTTAATTCAAAGCGATTTGTGATAATGTTAAAGAATTCATTAGTTTAGTATTATTTTACAACAACGAATAGTTGTACTATGTCAATATTTAATTATGTACATATAATTTAGTTAAGTTACTATGTGCAATGCCCTAACAGGGCCCATATATAAATGTAGAGCTCATTAAATCTTATGTATCTACTTTGTATGACACAATAAAGAATACTGAATGTGAATTACAACCATAGGGTAGTAGGGCACATTCTTGGCCGACTGTACGTACCAAAAGCTCTTGGTAAGGCAGACATTAGGCGCTCATGCAAGCGTCATTCAATTCCATCAGTCATGATTTATGGAATGACTACTAATACTAATTTAAACATCATTCACGATATTAGACGATAGGAAATCCGTCAATCACAATCATGACTGTGGTAAAACTGAGATCAAAACGTAACGTGTCTGCCTTGAAAGGAAATTGCTTTTAGTTACAGTAATCAAGCCACTAACTTAATTAGGCTCTGTATCGTATCAAATCTAGGTATTAACTAACCCGAAATAAGTTTGCTAAAAGACCTAAAAGACAAACACCCATGATCTGTGTCTGGCTTGCTTCCAAATCCACGGGTTTATACTGCTACCGATAGTGTCCCACTTTTACGTTAAATTGCCAAAAAAAAAACAGACACACTTTTACGTATCACCCTGTATAGTAATCTCGCTCGCTGGCGTGGAATGTAAAAATATTTAAATACACACTGGTGTGCAAAAAATTCGGGCCATCTATACAAACGTCAATAATTATACAATTCTGAAAGTAATAGTTTAATACAAGACAACAATATTTTGTGACTTTAATTTTCGTATATTTTATTTTCTTTGAAATAAAAATAGTTTCTTTTGCTTAAGGTTAGGGCTCTTCGGCCCTGAAAATGGTATACGTAGACGATTGACATGCAAAACAATGATAATCTTCTGGAGAATGAAAAAAAATCCTTAGAATATAAACACAAGCTTAAAACCACATTTCTAAGCTACACCATTAATTATACTATTCCCACAGGAATTCCGGAATAAATTTTGTTCTACGTCACAAAAAATAGGTGCATTTAATTTTTTCAAATGCTTGTATACCCTTACCTTTTTATATTCTTAAAATAAGTGCAGTATACCGTTAATACCTCTACCACCCTCTATTATCACGTAGATAACTGTTTACTCCGTAATTTAGAAGAAATACAGCAAATTAATTTTGAGATTTGAACTATATTAAAGATATTTTATTATTGCCACTTAAAGATATATGATAAGAATATTAAAGAGTAAAGATATTTATATACAGGGTGAAAAAGATAAGTGCACTCGCTCATTATTTCTAAAATGTTAATTTACAACGAAAATCTGTTTAGCGGCATGTACGAAAAGTGTGTTACGAGCTCTATCCAATGATATTAACTATAGGATGTATGTAAAAAAAAGCTTATGCTGCTCCTGTAGGTTTGCATTAGTATGTACATAAATAAATATTTTTAAATTACCTACGAGTTAAAAATATTATGGGTACACTAAATAATTTTTATTTCTAGTTTATTCTATGATCGTGGTTGGAAAAGACTAATTATATTTTTGTTTAAGTAGGGAAAATTTGGTTGGAGCTGTATTATTTTTATTATTTTATTTTGTTTTTACCTATGTATTTGACGAAGCCTACGCGCTGAAATAATTAATTGTGTTATATTATTGTATTTTTTAATGTATTATGTGTAAATTACTCTAATTAATAATAAATGTATGAATTATAGTAAATACCTATTCTCAATCTTAAACCTTTACTTCGAAGTAGTTATGAACCATTGCACATACACTTGTCTTTTACTTAGCCGAGAAATAACTTTATAACATGGCGTCTCTACATAACTAATGAAATTAGGTTCATATTTTGTTGTTAACACAATTATTTATCTGTTTGAAACCTATTTATTTGGAACAGTATATTTAGTTTGTAAAATCTGCCAAGTGCAAAATTCTTGGTTAGGTACTCCACGCAGGTAGTTAACATAATTTATTTACAGTATCACCGTACAGGTTAAACAATATGATGTAGAGCACTGAAACTATATTTATACATAACATACTTCGTATGTTTAGCAAGGAAATCTTACAAGATAATTATTGTTTTTATTTCTTTAGCTTCACAGTCACAAGTTTTTC
Organism: Conopomorpha cramerella; assembly: GCA_012932125.1. Classification (NCBI taxonomy): domain Eukaryota; kingdom Metazoa; phylum Arthropoda; class Insecta; order Lepidoptera; family Gracillariidae; genus Conopomorpha; species Conopomorpha cramerella. The sequence goes on along the minus strand of SJJU01071349.1, from coordinate 7,990 downwards.
ACAATTCAACCGTAAATCCGCATACACCGAGTCTATGAGACGTCACGAAAAAAATCAATAAATGTCTTCAACATAGCTTTCGCACTTGCCCTATTATTGTAGTAGGAAACAAGACGGTATTCCCGTACCTTATAAATCACAATAAACTAGTTAAAACCGATTACAATTTTCAATTTTGTGTAAAAAATATGCAAGTGGGTTTATATATAATTTTTTTGAAGTCACGTTCGATTTGTTTTTCGCGACTGGTTTGGCGCGGGGGCGGCCGCGCGTTCGGTTTTCTTCGGCAATTTCCGACGGCGGAGGCTCGTGGCTGCCGAGGGGTTGAAAATGTGACTCATTGCTATGTGAACGAGGGGTTGGGACGTTCCGTTTCACCCTTCAACGTTTTAGGGTGCTTAGGTTTCGTATGTCGGTAGTTTGTGTAACATGTTTGATAACGGAACGTGCAGTTGCAGTGGTAGGTTACGATATTATGTAGGTAGCTAATAATTTCATAATTCAAGGCTTAGTTCACACGGCGACTATTCGATTCGACATTTTCTCGCATACTTACGTTCTGTTTTATCGTCTACGAGACTGCCTTTAAATGTCCGATGAAATATCATAGGTAGATTCGAATATCGAGAAAGGGTAAGGTAATTACGCTAAGGCTACGTTCAATTTGTGCCATGTGAACGTAGCCTTAGGGTACCCTAGGTAGGCTACAATAGGTTTCAAACAAATAATAGGGTACCCATAGACGTACGTCTATGTTTAGTTTTCTGTAAAATATCATGAAAATGTTCAAATATTTATTCGATTTTTATAGTTACACTTACAAAGATTTCGCTTCTAGTAAATCCATTTTTTTTTCTATTATATACATTTTTCGCCAATTCATGCTCACATGGAGCATTTATTATTTATATAGCGATTATTATTTCTAGCAGAAAGGACTATTTAAAAAAGATTAATGTTATTTTACTCACTGGGTTAATGCACTTTAAATATCAGTTGAAAATTTTCTGATATCTGTCATATTTACAGAATTATGGCCTCGCCACACTTAATGATTACATCCTGTATAAGCAAAATTTAACAAAAACAAACGTATTATACCTACCTACAATATGTATATATGAACCCTCCTCAAGAATCACTATACAGAGTGTAAAAGGACCCCGAGCAGTGGTCTTATAAACGTTGTTGGGCTCGTCAATAGGGTCTGGGTTGGCGAGAGCAGTGGTGTTGTGGTTTAACTCACAGAGAGCACTGCTGAATGTCCTCTGGAGAGTTCCCTCGGTCGCCTCGCACAGACCCCCACGACGGAAAAAGTTGGACTGGGGTGGTGACACATATATTCTATTCCCCGTCACCACTCGGCTAACATACATTAACACATAATATAGTTCGTGTCTTTCATGTATGCGCGCGGGCCTTATATGTGTGTGTGGCAGTTTTGTTCGTTTGAACTGTCAACTAGCGTGTCCATATACGACTCGCACATCTAAGGCCCGCGCGCATTCATGAAATGCACGAACTATACCTACAAAGCCAAGTCGCCTCAGGCTGTCTGTACCTATGTTTATCTTATTAATATCTTTGATTCTAAGCAACGGATTATAATGCGTTTTTCTTTAATATACTGCGTGTAAAAGGTCCCTGAGCAATGGTCAGAAACGTTGTTGGACTCGTCAATGTAAACAACTTTTATTATGGAGATGGTCATTTCCCCTCATTGTCGCCGTAGTAAAAGTTGTTCATTATTGATGACCCCAATAACGTTTTAAGACCATTGCTCGGGGTACTTTTGCACGCAGTAGTTATTTGTGTGATGGAGACATTTTAAATTTGTTTAAATGTATATGTTATTATCCAATTTTTTGTTTCTTTTAATATATACGGTCTTATGTAAATAATTTATAATATATAATGAATGATCAAAATAATTAATGCACTATCGTACTTACTTTTAGTTTAAATATAAGTAGTTAAATTTAATTTTATTGTTTTATGTCTGCTTGCCTTTGATTGTAAACGATGTACTCACATGTTATAAATTTTCATACCAATACTTATAACTAAATAATGTAATTTTTTAATGTATTGTGTGTAAATTGTTGGTGTGTCTAAATAAATAAATAAGATTTTTTTTGGTAACAGCAATATTTACAACGATTAAAAAAGGTTTGTTCAGGTAAAGAAGTGTAGCCATTGAAATCTCTATCATTTGCCGAGTAAGAAAAAGTAAGACCGGGTCATGACCGTCTTTTATACATATTGAAACTAGTCATAAGTATTGTGCGACTATTTAAAAACAGTTAAAAAGCAGTAATTTACAATTTAAATAAGGAAGTCTAATCGTATGTCACGGTTAATTCATTGAACTACGGATTACTCGCTGTGATATATTTTTTTCGTCATGTATAATTAATTGTTTGATACTTTAACTGCAGTGGTTGTCAACTATTGGCACCTGCAATGGGAAGGTCTTGGTTCTCTTAGTTATGACAGATGGCGCTAGCTGTACTAGGGGGGATTAATGTCAACGAAATTACTAACTTCAAGCTGACTATTGAAGGTGACAGTAATTTTTTTTATTGTTTGTTTGCATGTTACAAAAGTGTCTGAAGTTTAAATGACTTGTCCAAATAATAAAACACTTATTGAAATATAACTGACAGAAGTCACCTTGGACACCTACTAGCGACATCTAGATAGGATTTTTTTGGTGTTTGAAAATTCCCCTTTAAAATGGACTATCAGTTTTAATAGCAATATTTTTAATGTCACCCAACATAGCGGTCTGTCAGTGTATATAATATAGTATATGATAACACTTCCTGTGTCACTAAAACATCAATAAGGTACCGTTGTTGTATTTTAACAAGTGAAAACTAAACTATCATTATCATTAAGTAGTCACTAATCAAACTATCACTATCTAAAAGCTATACACATTATTCCGCTGTCTGTCCCTGTGTATGCTCAGATCTTTGAAAGTAGGCAACGCATTTTTATGCGGTTTTCTTTATTAGCAGATGCTTGAGGAAGGTTTATATGTATGTATGATACGTACATACAATAGCAGAGAAACACTGTTAACAATGTACATTCACAAAATAACGCTTTGTGGTCAGTAATGCTTGTATATGCCAAACGTGAAAAATATCAAATGTGCTAATAACCCGAGCGATCAAACGGTACTTAAGAAAAAATCTATGTTTGAGTGGAAAGAATACCGGTCCTAGTATTATTCCTAGAGGTAGTAAGCAGTTTCGGTCACACCCAACAGACTCTACCTTATTGATGTTTAGTGACACGAGAAGTGTCATTAAAACTTTTAGACCACTTTCTTGCATGTTAATAGTTTAGAAAGAGAAGCATTCAGCTTAACTTCGTTGTTTACTGGACGTTTCGACATAGTTACATGTGCCGTGGCCACTACGTAGTCGAAACGTCGACCAAACAACGAAGGTAAGCTGGATGCTTATCTTTGGTTAATTTCGCGCCGTGATACCCGGTTTAACCCTTTAATAGGCAAAAGATTTGTTTGAAATTCATTAATTTTAGACTGTATGTCATCGGACTAAGGTTCAAAATTAAGTTGGATCTATATTTCCCTCAGCCTGGTAAAACTATTAATATAAATATAATCATCATTTTCCTGCCCTTATCCCTTACAAATATAATAAGAATATTAAATAGTTTATTTACAGACACTAGTCCATTTTCGTTAGTAGGTGAAAACAGACAGTAAAAACTTAAGAACTATGTTAGTTAATAAATAAATATAAATAAATATTTTACAACAACACACACATTGCCTTCATCCCATGTTAAGTAGCTAAAGGTAGGTGTTATGGAAATCAGACAACGAAATATACTTACTTAAATACTTTTTTTTTCTTTCAAATACATACTATATAAATAAAACACCCAGACACATCCAGCAAGTACTTAAAAGCTCATCACCTAAGCACCTGTCAGCGGTGGCAATCGAACCCACGACCTTACGGAGTAGAGGCAGACATGCTGACCACAACACCAACGGGCCCGTCGTTAAAACTAAATCTAAAAGCTATACACATAATCATTATTTTTTATTTGGTTTTATCAGTCCAACCCAGTGCCCAATCATTGGACTTTCGATATATGCTGTCAGTGCGCGTTTCTTTAAAAGAAAAACACTTTCTTAAACTGTGGTACCTTTTTTTTATTTTTTTAACGAGGGGGAAATCCTCTTGGGCACCCCGCCGCTATGGAGACGGCGACGAGGTAGTGCTTCTACTGACTAAAACCCCCCCGATGGGCTTCATTTACCGCTGGTGCTGGGTGGGTGAATGAATGCAAATAAATAATTTGAATTTGGGTCCTGGGCACCCAGAAGACATTCTTCAGGGCCCAAACTATGGTACCTACCTACATGAAAAAAAAAACTACGGAAAAGGTTGAAGGCACCTGACTTTAAAATTGTGTCTCATTATAGAAAAAAATGACGTATTCGTATGGAATTACGATTGTTTGCTACAGTTGTGCAGGAGCGGGCAGCGGGAAGGTTCCCTATTTATTTATTGTTAAAGATTTTATAAGATTTATCATCGGTAAGTTCAACTTCTTACGTATGTAGAAGATTAGATAGCTCGGTCAAGAAGTTATAAGTATTGTGACAAGTGAACAATGAACCTTTCTATATATCTAACTAGTAAACCCGGCGAACTCCGTTTCGCCACCAGATGGCTTCGTTTCGTTTTCCCGCTATTCTGTTGAAATTTTTCTAAAATAAAAAGAGCCCGAGACCTTTCCAACGAATGCAAAACCGTGGAAATCGCTTCGTGCGTTCTGGTGTTATAGCGTCAGGGAGGAAAACCCGACTTATTTTTATATAGTAGATGACATTCATATCAATTTCAACAAGCTTAGTTAGTAGGATTGATTTTTCGCTAGTTCGTAAATCACGGGATTGAGTTTGACACCTGTGGGACCACGGTCACATTATTATGTCTGTAGCCCCAGGGGGGTACAGAGATAGGTGTGTACGGCCTGGGCGTCTGAGAGAGCGGCGCTATGCGCGGTTTTCGGCCCCGATCTCTCCCTGTCGACCCTCGTTGCGGCGATGGTGGACAGCAGAGAAGCGTGGAGCGCTGCGGTCTCTTTCTGTGAAGCAGTTATGCTCCTTCAGCGACCGACCAGAGGATTAAAACGGCGGGTCCACGGGTCCAAAACGGAATGTAGAGATGAATATGAAAGCCTACTAAAGCTTTTCTGCAACACGAAGTCCAATTTCCCAGATAGTAAACCAGATTCTTAGCTTAAGAGCGTCTGTGGTCCAGTTGGTCGGACCCTTGACTTGTAACCGGGAGGTCCCGGGTTCGAGTCCGGCTACTGGACGTGTACCAATGGGACTCTTTTTCAGAGGCCTATGTACGCAACGCAACGCTCGTACGGTGAAGGACAACATCGTGATGAAACCCGCACACGACAAGGTGTGTGTACCCTATAACGGCGATGGGCTCACCCCCTGTCACGTTGGGTTAAATACGCTTGGTGAACCGTGGGTATTTGCTTTAGCAAGTGCCTCTGCCTACCCCTCTTTGGGATTAAAGGCGTGTAGTGGAGGCTATCATTAATAAGCACAACAAAGGAAGAATTAGCGAAATAGGTCCACCCGTTCCGGAGTTATATCATGACAACGAAAAGTGGCATTGATTTTCATATAAGTAGGTATGTATAAGAAAAAGGGCTGTGTCAGAGGGCTGTTTCTTGATTATATCAAGTCCGGTAAATCAAGAACAGTCACGGGTATGCGACCCCGGCCCCTCGAGCTATCGTCAGCACAAGCCTTGTCCTTCCGAGCTGCGATATCATCACCCTTATTCTTCCTCCCAACTCCACGTACTTCCTTTCCCCACAACCTGATCCTTCATCCCATTCCGCCAATCCTTGGTCTGCCGCGCCTATGGATGCATGGCCAGGGGCGAGCCTGGTCGTAAGCGTGCCAACGTCCCGGATACCTGGCGACCTTCGGGCACTAATAAGCCTTGCCACATCACGCGGGGCTCTGATGTGGTCGACCTTTTCTATCCCTAGCGATTCGTGGGACTAAAATGAATATATCAGCCCAATTTATTCATAGCGGCGACGAGGCTCGCCACCCGTCACGTCAGGTCTCTCGGAGAGGCGAAAAGTGGACTGCGGAGGCTCGATTTGCCACGTTGAATGTTTGTGGAGGATGGGACAGTAAGATCGATGAAGTTTGCAAGGTGATGAATGATAAGAATATTGATTTAATGTGTGTGAATGAGACGAAGCGAGAGGGTATAGACAGTACCACGCATGGCACGTACTCTGCGTATTGGTCGGGAGTGCCGCATTGCCAGCGTGCATGCCAAGGCGTTGGTCTTGTCTTCTCAGAGCGAAGGGCTGGTTGTTTGAAGAGCTACGAATGCGTGAACCCCAGACTCATATGGGCGAGACTCAAAGTTGGCATAAAGCACTTGTTCGTGTTGGGTGTATATGCACCCGACATGTCTAAGCCACTTAGAGAACGCGAAGAGTTCTGGGAGAATGTCAGGGGTGTGCTGTCAGAATGTAAGAGAAATGAGTTGATCATAGCACTAGGGGATATTAATGGAAAAGTGGGTATACAGCGTGATTTGTATGAAAGTGTTCTGGGCTTGTTTGGTGATGAAAGAGTGAACGAGAACGGTGAGAGGCTTCTCGAGATATGTATGGAGTGGGACCTTGCTGTGACAAACACCATGTTTGATCACAGGAAGATCCACACGTAAACTTGGCAGCGGGGTGTAGATAGAAGTATGATTGACTTTGTGATTGTGGATGGACGACTGAAGCAGCATGTGCTTGACACTAGGGTTTATCGTGGTGCTAATGTTGGGACTGATCATTATTTGGTTGTCAGCCGAATTAGTGGTTTGTTCCGAGGTTGGCGTCATCGGGCTCCTGTTGTCAACACAGGCTTGCAAAGAATAAAAGTTGATCAACTCCGGAAGGATGACGTGAAAGAGCAGTATGAATCAATGCTGAAAGAAAAACTCAGTATAGTGAATGAAGAAATAAGAGAAGATGAGATAGATAATGTATGGAATGTTTTAAAAAATGGTATGGTTGAGATAGCCACTGAGGTATGCGGGGTGCGAAAGAGGAAGAATGGCTCCAGAGACTGTGAGCTCTGGTGGGATGAGGAAGTAAGCAAGGTTGTGAATGAAAAGAAAAAGGCATGGATGGATGTGTTGGGCATGAGAGCCAACACCCAAGCAACTAATGTGGATGAAAGTGAAAGAAAAATGTCGCAATATAAGTGCTTAAAGAAGAGAGTGAAAGAACTGATAGTACGTAAGAAGATTGAGTTAAAAGAGCGGAATAAAAAGAGGTTCTCTGACAACTTCCAAAATAATATTCGGCTATTTTGGAAACTAGTCCGGTCAGCCAGAAGTAAGTCAGAGAATCATAGCATGATAGCAATTAGAGATAAGGATGGAAAAATTTTGAATGTAGAAAGTATGGTTGTAAGAAGATGGAAGGAATACTTTGAAAATTTGTTTGAATGTAGCACCGCGTCGACTTTGGTTGATTCGGTTAATATGGATGGCGAAGAGAATAAAAGTGAGATACATATGAATGAAATTTCCAAGGCTATGAAAGGAATGAAAAATGGAAAAGCGGCTGGGTATGATAGGATTTCGCTGGAGATGCTGAGGGCTGGTGGTGCGGTGGTGGCGAAACTGCTGTACCTTATTTTAATGCATGTTGGCGATACGGCCGAGTACCAAGTGATTGGTGCAAAGCCGTAATCGTTCCACTGTATAAGGGTAAGGGCTCGCAGCAGGATTGCAAACATTACCGAGGAATCAGCCTTCTTAGTATCGTCGGCAAAATGTATGCAAAAGTGTTGATCGAAAGGGTAATCGTGAGACTGATGAAAAAATCTGGGATGTACAAGCTGGTTTTAGGAAGGGAATGGGATGCACCGACCGAGTCTTCTCTT
>SJJU01071344.1:0-11101 GCA_012932125.1 Conopomorpha cramerella | reverse complement strand
TGACAGGGGGTGAGACCATCGCTGTTATAGGGTTCACACACCTTGTGGTGTGCGGGTTTCATCACGATGTTGTCCCTCACCGTACGAGCGTTGCGTTGCGTACATAGGCTCTGAAAAAGAGTCCCATTGGTACACGTCCAGTAACCAGACTTGCGTTGCGTACATAGGCTCTGAAAAGTCCCATTGGTACACGTCCAGTAGCCAGACTCGAACCCGCGACCTCACGGTTACAAGTCAAGTATCCGACCAACTGGAACATACCTCAATTCCTGTGTACATTATTCTCCATATCCAGGTCTTCCCAGTTTTGTTCGGCACTCACACACAAGCTCTTACTATCGTGTAATTACATAATTGTTTAGCTTTTCTCTTATTGTTTATGTGCACGTGAATGAAATATTCACTCACACTTTTTTTTAAGGAAACGCGCACTGACATGTTTTTAAAAGTTAAACATCGGGAAAACAACGAAGGTAAGCTGAATGCTTATCTTTGGTTAATCGTCGCGCTATAATACCCGTTTTAAACGTTTAATATCACTCACACTTACTTAGGATTAACGATCATTTATATTTTCTTGTTCTTGAATGCGACTGAAAAAACTTTTCTCGGGTAATCGGTGACACGTAAAGTCTTACGCTACTTTCTTCTTACACTGTAAGGACGGAAGCTGACTAGTGACAACATAACAAATACTGCGCAAAACACGTTATTTCACAACTGGTAGATGCTCGTAGCTTTAGAGATTTTGTACAACCGTCTGTAGCAAAATAGTCTTCTACGGAGCAAAGTGTCGGGAAAACATTTCACTCAAGTGCTTATTGAATTCTTCAGCTTGCAGCTCGTACCACGAAGTTTAGTCTAAGTTCTGGACTTCTCGTGGTCAAATAGGTTGTTTCTGAAAATACTTGTCTAAAATACAAGGGCAAAGTGCAAATAAGTTTACAAAATATTAGCAAAATAATCATCCCAGAGTGCAACCTCACGTTGCATGGGTGGTTGACTTTTACGTGAATAGTAGCGTCTTAGTGTTGCCACACTTTCCACGTTAAGCTTTAAGACCTTTGTAATCTCGGCAACAGTCGCCAAGCCGGATTACAGGACTTCGCACTGTTGGAAAACTTCTAACGCGTTTACATTTGCCCGACAAACTTACCAAACATAACGGAAACTCGATGTACTGTGACGTCATCTGTTGATAATGTCAATGTTTTGGATGTGACAAGAGGAACAAGAGCATTTGCATACCTATTACCTAGATATAATACAAGCATAATCTAATGTACCTACCTATTTACAACCTCTCTCACTGCGTGCCAGCAATAGTAGCTTTATGTTGAGTCGATGCCTCTTTCTCACTGACAAGCATAGCACATTAGAATATAGGTTATTACGGCAGGATTCGGCGAAGTTCTCACGGGAATTATCGAGAATTACAATTAGGTGACAAGAACAAAAAATATTTTTTTTAGACTGAGTCAGATAAAAAAAAACAAAAGTTAGGTATCTATTTACTCCCAAGCGTCCAAGATTGTAACAAGTTCGAAAAGGAATAATAATACCTAAATTAAATAGTCCACACTCATGGTAGGAACGCAGCAAACACTCGAAGAGATTCTAAAGTGGAATCCCCGTAAACATCACGACAACTCAATTGTGTGACATTCAATTTTATTTAAGTGCCTTTATTCAATTCTACTGTTACAATTCATAAATTAATAAATACTATTCACAACTTTCTTTTTTCACTTTTCAATTACAATCATCCCAGTCTTTTTTTGCATTATGTCCGTGTGGCAGCAGGTGTGTTTCTCCTCAGCTGCACCATCGGCTTGCACAGAGGCTTTTTGTTCTGCGTCGGGGTACGGCATGTACATCCCGTATTTTGATGTAGCGACTGGCGGCAAGGCTCGACCCTGGTTTGCCTCTCAATGCTCGGCTATCAGGTTTACCTGGTCTGGGTTCGGCCCCGTAATGCCGTTAGCCTGAGGAAGGAAGCTTTCAAGTGGCAAATCCTGCAAGAAGGCTGCTATGTCATATTTAAAAACACCTTTGACAGACGCCAACCTGACAGTGCTGTTAGAGACATGACTGTATTCGATTGGATTTTTCTATCTTCGTTGTTTAATTTGTTATTAACAAAGTACTTATTTTGTTTTTGCTTGTTTTGTAGCAGATTTTCAATGCAAACAAATCATAATTATTAAATTAGGTACCATAAAACGACCATCGGCGGTGAACGAATAGATGAATGTCAAAAAGGAATTGTTAAATTTGTATAGTACACCAAATAATTATTTTTTAATTATTTCTTCTCTCTTACCTTCTTTATCACAACGTAAAGTTATCGGAAACGTTTTGCTTCAGTGCAGAATTGTAAAAACATAAATAATTACTTGCCTTTCTACATATGTAGGGACGTTTCAGTGCAGTTACAAACCTGTTCAATTATTTTCTCTTATTGTTACTTATGTGAAAACTATTATATTATGTAATAAAGTTCATCAAAATATACAATCGTAGGTAGATTTTTAAGTGAAAAAAATACGCTAAGGTGCAATTTAGTCCGTGTTACTCTGTAATATTCGCTTTATTAATTTAACTCCAATATTTAAAAAAGTTCACTAAATGCCTAGGGTCTTACTAATAATGGCGGAATTGCTATTTCGAAGATACGCAAAGCTCAACTTAACTGGTCAGTTATTTGTCAAATATCGAATAACCAGTTTAAGTAGACCTGTAATAACCGTTTGTGTTTATTGGTAAGGGGACTAGTGTACAGAATCGATTTATTTTTGCAGATCTTCTACAGAAGTTACCAAATGGCCTCTGGAACTGTAAAACACTGCTGTGCTTGTTTTAACATTATAATAATACTATTGACCAAAGTGACATCTGTTAGAGCTGAGAATCAAAAAAAATATGAATTTGCCGATTCGTTTCAACCTAAAATATTCAGAAGTTTGAAAGACTCCTCTCGCACATTTATACAACTGTCGCCGACTCCTATGAAGTCCGGTAAATTTTACTTCGAATTCAAACCTGATCAGAGTCATGCCGTTTACGGCATTTACCTCACAGGTAATCCAGGATCTGTGACTAAGCCTTACATACTAGTAACTTTAGCGGCGCATCGCCAAAGCTATACATCAATATCAATGCAGACAGACAATGTAGCAGCAGTCAGGACAATCGAAACTTACCAAATATGGAACGATACAACATTTACATATCTGTGGCTGTCTTGGAACCAATACGGATATGTCCAACTTGGAATACGGGGTCAAACGTATCCAAAGGTTGATTTTCAGAATCCTTATCCGTTTCCTATTTGCTGTCTTCACGTGTATACTATGCTCGGTGCAGCGGCAAATTGGGCAGTTATACCTACTGTACGTCCACTGAAATGAAAAGTTTAATATTAGTAAATATGGCAATGAAAAGTTTAATATACACGTCGTATGTATCAATTATTAATATTAGATCCTTGAAATTTGCGTTTTGTAAGAGAGTAACAAAAATAAACGTTTACTCGCAGCATGTGTGTACTACTTTCTATGCACTTTTTGTACCTCATAAGTTGTTCGACCTTTTAAAACTAATAAAAGCATACCTACGGATGGGAATCACTAAAATCTCGGAAGGTGCTCTGGACTAGTTGTTATTTTTTTGCAAAAAAATATAAAATATCTTTAAAAAAAATGGTCATCTGTGTTTATCATTAAGGTCCGGGGAATACGGTGGATATCTTAAACATTGCAATTGAAGCTCCTTCAATTTGCTAGCCGTCGTTTGTGCAGTGTGTTGTCTAGTGATGTGTCCTGCTGGACATGGGCCCCCCAATAATTGCTACGCTTGGCAGTTGGGTTGGCGATCACAGAGTAGTGTTGTGGTGTAACTCACAGAGAACGCTACTGCCCGTTCTCTGGAGAGCTCCCTCGGTCGCCTCTTACGACCGACCCCCGTGGAAAAGCTGGGGTGAGGTATTGATATATTATGTATTCTAATCGTCGTCACCACACGGCGGCTGGATTTGTTATTTTTCAAAATACGATACCCGTATTCTTTCTTTTCGCTCTGCGTTAAGTTTATTAGTCATGATTTTTATTATGAAAATCAGATTTTTCTGTAAGACTTTGACTATTATATTACTTTATCGATAGACCATGACATTGTCTATTGGTGTCATACCAACTTCATCATCATCATCATCAGCCCATACTTGTCCACTGCTGGACATAGGCCTCTCCAATTGCACGCCACTGTGATCTGTTTTCGGCTTCTCCCATCCAGCTCCTGCCAGCCATCTTGCGTATATCATCAGTCCACCTTGCCTGAGGGCGTCCTACACTCCGTTTTCCGAGACGCGGTCTCCACTCGAGAACTCGTTTTCCCCAACGGTCATCGGTTCTACGGCAAATATGGCCGGCCCAATGCCACTTCAGCTTGCTAAAACGATGAGCTATGTCGATGACTTTGGTTCTCTGTCGGATCACTTCATTTCTGATTCGATCCTTCAGAGAAACGCCGAGCATAGCCTTTCCATAGCACGCTGTGCGACTTTGAGCTTGTGGGCCAGCCGTGCCGTCAGTGTCCACGTCTCAACTCCGTATGTCATTACAGGTAGGACACACTGATTGAAGACTTTTGTCTTCAGGCACTGTGGGATCGCTGATGTTAAGACTCGACGTAACTTCCCAAATGCTGCCCAACCCAGCTGAATTCTTCTGTTTACTTCGTCCTCAAAGTTGTTTCTACCCAACTGCAATGTCTGCCCAAGGTATACGTATTTTTGCACAACTTCGAGAACGGTGCCGTGTACTGAAATCGGTTCCGGTAGAACATGACCTTGGTTTTATCCAAGTTCATCCGTAGGCCGATCCGTCATACCAACTTGAACACGAAGAAAACTAGGTACATTGTTTATGGCAGAATTGTCGGCTTTAAAACTGAACATTTATTTATTCATATATTGCACTCATGTTGTACATAGGGTCTTAAATATATGTGGTAACAATTAGGTATCAAACATGAACCCTGAAAGGGTGTTACAATATTTTGAGCTTGCGTAATAGTACGCCAATATAAAGTTAAATGTAATAGTACACATTCATTATACTTACTATACTAACAATAATAGTCTTACTACCTATACTAATAACTAATAACTTCTTTTTTATATTAAACTTTAAATCTATATAATTTAAATGGCATAACAAAATAATATAGAATATAGGTTTATTAGGTAACAATACAAAGTATTCAGTCTTCTAGGAAATCTTGTACCGAGTAGAAGCATTTATTCAATAGATATTTTTTAAATTTATTTATGTTAAGTGGGTTATTATTTGTAAGAATGTTAAGAAGCATTATTTTGTTGTATACTTTTACGCACATTGCGAATGGACTTGAGTGAACTAACTGTAGGTTGGAATTAGGGATCGCTAATCTATTTCTCGGTCTTAAGTTTTCTGGGCGGTTATAGTCGGGGAATAGGTATCTGTGGGTAGTCACAAACTTAAATATTTCTAGGATGTAAATACTCGGCAGTGTGAGAATTTGGTATTCGATAAAGAATTTCTTACAACTCTGTGTTTGATCTATGTTGGCTATGATTCTAATACAACGCTTCTGTAAGATGAATAATTTGCTAATGTCGGTGCTATTGCCCCACACTACTATGCCGTATTGTAATCTGGAATGTGCATATGCGTAGTAGGCACTTAAGGAAGCCTTCATATCGGTAGATTTTTTTAATTCAAGAAGAGCGTAGGAAAAACTGGAGGTTTTGGAAGCGATGTTATCAATGTGGCTTTTCCAGTTTAAATGAGTATCAATACTAATTCCTAATAGCGAAAAAGTGTCTACAGATTTAATTTGAGTATTTTTGTAATGATAATTAATAGCTAAAGGAGCTTTTTGGTGAGGTCTGAATTGCATTAATTTGGTTTTGGGAAAGTTTATTTCTAAGTTATGAGAGGATAGCCAGTTTACAATTTTGTCAAATACTTTAGTTGGGATAAAATCTAAAGTACTGAATCGATTAGATAAAATTTTAAGGGGACCATCTTGAAAGGAAACCCTTTCGAATGCAGAAAGAATTTTCAAAATCGGTTCATAAACGACGAAGTTATCCGCGAACAAACATAAAAAAAGCATATATACGGTCGAATTGAGAACCTCCCCTTTTTTTTTAAAGTCGGTTAAAAATCAAAGACACTTTTCGTTGTCACGGCATAACTCCGCAACGGGTGGACCGATTTCGCTTATTCTTTCTTTGTTGTGCTTATTAATGACAGCAGAAAGTTCTTAGGTTACCTGGAAGAAATCGCTCTGAGCGATAAGATCGCCATTTGCAATCTTATCATTGTACATACATACATTCACTTCACGCCTGTCTCCCAGAGGGGTAGGCAGAGACTACAGATCTCCATTTGTCACGAGCCTGACATACCCCTTTCGCTTCATCTACATTCATACATCTTTTCATACATGACCTCGGTTTCGAGTACTTTTCACGCCACCTTCGGTCCAGGACATCACCAATCTGGTCTGTATATGTCCTTCTGGGGCGACCTCTACTCACCCGGCCCATTACATCACCCATATAAATCTCTTTCGTCAATCGACTTTCATCCATTCTCTCCATATGCCCAAACCACCGAAGCATGCCCTTTCAATCTTGGTCACTACGTCTTCCTTCAAACCGCAACTTTCTCTTATCACACTATTCCTTATCCTGTCATTCAATGTCACACCTTTCATGCTCCGCAATGACAGCATTTCTACGGCATTGACTTTACTTTTATGCTTCTTCTGCCATACCCAACTTTCACTCCCGTACATTAAGGTAGGTGCCAGTACAGGGTCATGGACAGCCAATCTTGCCTTTTTCGACATGAATTGGCTCTCCATAACACTGCGAAGGGCACCGTTACCCTTATTACCCGCACTCACTCTTCTTTCAATATCTTTGTCAAACTTTCCATCACTTGTAAATAGAGATCCCAAATATACAAACTCATCCACTTGTTCAACTTTCTCACCGTCAAGCATGCACTCACAAATTGTCCTTTCATTATTTTCGACTACCATTACTTTGGTCTTACTAGCATTCACTTTCATTCCTTTTCTTTTCAATGACTCATTCATACAATTAATCATCTGCTGCAATTCATACGCCGACGGTGCAAGAAGAACTTGATCGTCAGCATATTAAAGGCATTTGATGATTAAACCACCCATATCTAGACCCCAATCACGACCTTTCAGATCTTCCAAACAACTGTCCATGAACAGATTGAACAGCCACGGAGACGCTACGCATCCCTGTCTCACACCTCTATGGATGCCAAACCAGTCTGAGTAGGTCCCGTTTACCCTGACACAGGCACTGGAATCATCATAAAGTGATTTCAAAGCCCGTACCAAGGTCCTGTCCAACCTGAAGCGGGACAGCAGCAAGGTCCACAACTCATTCCTGGGTACCCGATCATAAGCCTTCTCTAAGTCCATGAAAGCGCAGAAAACCTTTTGGTTTTTAGCCAAAAACTTCTCCGTCACCTGGCGCAAAGACCTCCGACTTGGTCGGTGCATCCCATTTCCTTCCTAAACCCAGCTTGTACATCCCAGATTTTTTCATCAGTCTCACGTATTACCCTTTCGATCAACACTTTTGCATACATTTTGCCGACGATACTAAGAATGCTGATTCCTCGGTAATGTTTGCAATCCTGCTGTCTTATCATTGTTAGTTTTACATTTTGTAATGTACAGTGTGCAATAAAGAGTATATTAATTCATTCTTAGGAAAGAAAAAAATGACATCCATTGCTGGGTACATGCCACCCTAGATATTCATATTAATAGTTAAGACAGGACAATGTCTGTCGAGTCTACTAGTTGTTAATACATAAGCACACAATACAACATAATGAATGAGTCATACTATAAATCCCATTAATAATTTGGCGGAGGAAGGTATATCTTTAGTTCTGTTATGTTTTGTGTCGAGAATATGACATTAATGACAGAAATAGGAATAATTTGTCATATAAACATCATCAAAAGACCACATTTTCAAGGGTAAAAATCCGAGAAGACTTTTCTAGAGTATAGCTGTGATTAATTATTTGTAAAAAAATATAAATGACAGAAGTGGGAACTAAAACAGCGACATCTATACTAAATTAATATATTTTATTTTGTTTTTATTTTAAACGTCGATATCCATGCCGGTATTTTTGTGTACTGGCAACACTGTCTGATCTTCCGTCAGTCACCTGTGTCATGTCATTGACCGAGTTGTGTGATTTCGTAGGGTTTCTAATAGGATTAGTTTGTTAAAATATTGCCAAAGCCTTCTTATTTTCAGTAACTAAGGTACTATTTAATAAGCAAGATGTGGTTGGACGAAGCCGACGGTTTCGCCGAAATCTTTAGGGGCTATCTTCCCTACTATTTACTTGTGGCACTGCCGATCTTTATAATAATGTCCCCAGTGAACCCTGTTGCCGCTTCACATGAATTTAATGTGTACAGAATGCAACAATACGACCTCCACAGTGTTCCTCATGGTAAGTCTTCAATAATCTTCCTGTATTTGTAAACTTACAACCTTCCAAAAGTTATACGTGTTGAGGTTAGTTTTTGTTTGTAGAGCTTTTGGAGTTTTTTCTTTAGAATTGTTTTAGCATAGGTTTTTTCAATATAAACGAATGTAAGAAAATGACGAACTCCCGAAACATCTATTCTGTCATTCATTTATTAATAGCCAAAACCCATATTAGTAAACTTGTAAGGGTTTCTTATTTACATACTCTATTGTAATCTTACTCTAGTGAAGGTCTCAAAAACTGTTCAAATATACCCCAAATAATAGGTCAAGGTAAAACTTACAATGAGGTAATACAACTTACAAATGATTTAACATTTACAGTACATCATCTTCAATATCAATAAAAATCATTAGCATGACAAATTGAGGAGTTGAGTTTGACTTTGTTGTGTGATACATATAGACATTTACACTGTTTCACCGAATAATTATCCACCAGGTTGCCGAAGTGCCAGCATAAACTTGGAAGGCCGCTCACTTTCGACCTGGGGGACCTCCCGTCACTGTGTACTCGCCCGTGTACAGGACATCACAGTGGAACAGTTGCTCGAGGTCCGGAGCAGGGCTGGAGGTCTACTACTAGTGCTGCCGAAGAATGATACCCAGCTCACAGCTGATGAGAAGGAGGTATGTTATAGTGGAGAATCTTATGAGTAGTTTAACTCAATTGCTGAGTTGTTCAGATTGTTGTTGTGATAATGCTACATAACCCCTCTACAAGTTGTCTCCACCTCCTGCACCATTTCTCACTTGGTATCTTTGACAGATTATTCTTTTTTTAATCTCCTCATTGAGGACACTTCCCGTGTCACTAAAACATTAATAACATAGATGCGTTAAAAGTAATGTGACAGGTAAAAAATTAATGTCAATGTTTCGTGACATACCTACAACCTTAGTGTGATAGACCTTGGAAAACTCGGAGATTCTTAGAAAACTGTTAATATTGACAATATTGACTTCAATCAACAGCACATCCAGGTCATAGAGATGGCAATGTCGCAACAAGAGTTCCCGGCCCCAGTATACTTTGCCGAATGGAGTCCAGAGTTCGAAGACATCCTCGATGACTTGCAGCACAGTTTCATCACAGACGACAAGTCGGGGACTGCATTGGAGGCCATGGTCAATAGTGTGTCGTCTAATGGTTATCAAATTGGTATGTTCCATGTGTGATGTTAAAGTTCTTGTTTATATACATAAAAACATAAATATGTTTGCTAGTCTCGCTAAAACTCGAGAACAACTGGGATTTTAATTTTCTTAAATTATTCTTGGAATCCTAGGAAATGTGTATTTCTCCTAATACAGGCAGGATGGTGGCCAAACGCTTGTTCATAGTGATAAAAAAAATACACGGAGTGCAAAGCCAACTTCCTATGGCAAAACAAATGTTTGCCGGGGACAGCTAGTCGGTGATAAAAATGATGCATTGTATGGGTTGTGGAATGACTTGCCGGAGTCTATGTTTCCAGCGCAGCACAGTCTGAAGGTCTTTAAGTCGAAGGTGAATAGGTACCTAATGAACAAGTGTGCTCCATCATAGACCACATCGCTGCTTAACATCAGGCAGGATGGTGGTCAAACACTTGTTCTTAATGTTAAGAAAAAAAAATGTTTCGTATCTTTGTTCGTTCGTTCTTCGTTCGTGGCGTGCAATTGGAGAGGCCTATGTCCAGCAGTTGACAAGTATGGGCTGATGATAATGATGATCTTCGTTCATTCTAAATCAGTATTTGGTTGCTGGGCTTGGTACGGGAGAGATCACCATAACCCTGAAAATAGTCTAAAAGTGACCTAGGAAGCATAACACCAAAGCAGTAGTTTAGAACGTCAGCTCCCAGCTATGTTTAGTCCTCGGAATTCACCCTTGGTGTTCTCCCAAAAGGCTATTTGTAATATTTCTCCCACTATTTTGATTAGGGAAATGGGAAGGTACCTACGTAATATAAGATTTTCCTCTCATTTCGATAGTTTAATTCATCATCATCAGCCACATAACGTCCACTGCTGGACGAGGGCCTCCCCCAATGCGATCCGTCATTTGGGGTGAAATGCCAGTAATCGCCACGCTTGGCAGGCGGGTTGGCGATCGCAGTGGTGTTGTGGTTAACTCACAGAGAGCGCTGCTGCCCGTCCTCTGGAGAGCTCCCTCGGTCGTCTTTTACGACCCCCATGACGGGAAAAGTTGGGCTGGGGTGGTGACACATGTATTCTATTCGCCGTCACCACACGGTATAGTTTAATTACTTTGTGGAATTCAAGATGTAGTAGTAAAAGTTGTTCATATTGACGAGCCCAACAACGTTTCTAAGACCATTGCTCGGGGTGATTTTACACTCTGTACTATTTTACTTGTAGTTGTGACTGCACCAAACCCCGTGAAGTTGGAGTCGAAGCCGGTGACGCTGCACGGAAAGCTGGTGGGCTCTTCAGCATCAGCTCAAACTATTGTCATCGCGGCACACTATGACGCGTCCGGTA
>SJJU01071339.1:0-10335 GCA_012932125.1 Conopomorpha cramerella | reverse complement strand
CGTTTAAAACTATTACCCCATTAAACTTTTGTTTTGCCATAGTACGGTTATGGTTTACCCCTTCCGTACCCCAGAGGTCGCCTTTATACACCGTGTATAGGAAGACATAAATCTGGTAGGTCCAATAGACACATAAAATCGAATTGATAAACCACCTACTTTTTGAAGTCGGTTAAAAATATACCTACGTTAGCCGATTTCAGACATGCACAGAAAACTTCATTAAAATGAGATAGGAGTTTGGTGACAAATGAAAGATATGATGTTTTCGTATTAAAAGACTAGCGATACTGGCAAACGTTGTTTTACCAATATACATTATTAACAACGTTACCCTGGTAACTACACCCATCAAAATTGTTTAGGGATCAAGTACATTTTAGAAGATTGCAATCAAGAATATTTTTTACAAAAACTGAATTCATTTATAATTTATTCGAAATGTGATGATAGGTAAGTCATTGATACAGGCATGGGTAATTAGGTAGGGGACCAATCCAGAAAATTAGATTTAATTAAAATAAATTAGATTTTTTTAGAGCTAAAGGTGTTCTTGATCCCTAGACACTTTTAATGTGTGTATTATACGTATGTATCTCTATTATATAAAAATGAATTGATGTTCGTTAGTCTCGCTAAAACTCGAAAACGGCTGGACCGATTTGGCTAATTTCGGTCTTGAATTACACGTGGAAGTCCAGGGAAGGTTTATTTCTTATAATACACGGGGTACAAAAGCGAATTTCTATGGCAAAACAAATGTTTGCCCAGACAGCTAGTTATACAGGGTGGCTCATTCAAATCTATAAGACATAAGAAGTTATGTTCTTGGGAACCATGTCATCAATTTTAATAACAAGAAAAACTGCATACTTTCATTAAAAAAAAGTCCTAATATTGTATTAAAAAAACAGTGGCCACTTCCAACACCTACTAAAATAAATGAAAGTATGTGAAAACAATGCATTGTATTATGTTTCATAGAAACATTTACTTCTAAGACCTATGGAATCGATCTCTAAATAGAAATTGTCTCAGTTTTTTCTCTCTCAAAACAACCGGGTTCGATTCCCGTGCTTAGTACGGCTTTTTTTAAATGTATGAATGCAGTTTTTCTTCTTATAAAAATCGATGACATGTGTTATAGTTTCAGACTTTCCCATACTGACCGATTTGAATGAGCCATTCTGTATATAAAAACCTCCCTCTACAATCACTCTATCCACTAAAGAAGTGGTTTTAATAACAGTCTCGGGAGGCGACTTTATTTTAAACTATGTATTTAAAGTTTGACTCACCGTACTATCCAGTTTGTATTGTTCCATATTTGCGATAAATCGATAGTTAATTAAAGTTGAATAAAATCAAGTGAATAGCGGTCCAAAGAGGCGGCTGCCGGCTAACGATTTCAGATACTTTCTGATAAAATACTAAGGTCAACTTAAACAAGATATCGCGAGCGCATTAAAGAGACTTGGCAAACAACTTTTGTGGATGTGGATGAAGTAATATTACTATGAAGAAATAAGCTTCGCGTCGACTAACTTGACGGATTTAACTTGATAAGGACTTTCTTATTTTTTACCAACTTGATAAAATATCTCTTCCCAATTCGTCGGTATGTTTTATTTATGCTTGTTACCTCAAAACTTTTCATTGTGTGAACAGATTTGGATGATTATTTTTATTTTAAAGCTGGTGCTTCCTGTTTGGCCCCATTTAAATTTCCTTCAGTTCTAACAATGGCATCTAAATCCACAAGCGTCAAGCACTATAAACTCCAAATCTGAAAAATTTTACTGTTTGAAGTCGAGCGGACGGACGTTTTTCTTTCAACATTTTAGTAGGAGGTGGACAAATTCATTAAATATTTTTCAAGAATCTTGGAGATTAACTCCTAGGTAAGTAATAATCATAACAAAATCTGACAAACTTGTGAAACGACTTAAGTTGTTAGAATCATTTGGGTCTCTCTTTCCGAATCATTCCGGAGGCGGCCGGCGGTACTGGATCTCCAGGAGGTCACGCCACGCCTCCCTGCCCTCAGAAACTGCGAAGGCCTCAACTTATCTGCTTAGTATCAACTCGTGCGTCAATATTGGTATCTAGATAACTACATTATATTATTTACTTATAGTTTCATTCATCATCTCCATACACTTCACGCCTTTAATCCCAAAGAGGGGTAGGCAGAGGCACTTGCTAAAGCAAGTACCCACGGTTCACCAAGCGTATTTTCAATACGTAATTTTGGTTCTCAGACTAAATCCAACAAGATCCATACTATACGTTGGTTCAGACAGACTAAACTAGGCGTCTTTTTTTAATATCGGCTCCAATTTTTATTGTAATCATGATAATACTACACTAATATACTAATTGACGGGCCCGTTGGTGTAGTGGTCAGCATGTCTGCCTCTGCTCCGTAGGGTCGTGTGTTCGATTCCCACCGCTGGCAGGTATTTAGGTGATGAGCTTTTAAGTACTTGTTGGATGTGTCTGGGTGTTTTATTTATACAAGTATATATTGAAACGAAAAAAAATATATTTAGGTAAATTACCTTGTTGTCTGATTTCCATAACACAAGTGCTTTGGCTACTTAACATGGGATGAAGGCAATGTGTGTGTTGTTGTGAAATATTTTTTTTTATTTTTTAATATCAAATGTACCTATGGCCAAGATCGATCTACGCTTTGGTGTTCGTATGTGTTAGACATTAGAGCCTATAGTGCGTGTAAAAGAACCCCGAGGAATGGTCTTAGAAACGCTGTTGGGCTCGTCAATATGAACAACTTTTACGGTGGCGACAACGCGGGGAAATTAAATTACGAAATTCACATTTTTCTGCCTAAGGACATGAAAAACAATGTTTTCGTTTCCCCGCATTGTCGTCATTGTTAAAGTTGCTGTTCATATTGACGACTGAACAACAATAAGACTATGGCTCGGGGTCCTTTTACACGCAGTATAGTTACACTTAGCAACGCCCACACTCTTGATGAAACCCGCACACCAATCATGCATGGACCCTAATAACAACGGCGGTCCATCAGTTATCTAAGTATATATGTAATCTAAAAGCTAGCTCACAGAGCCATTCTCATTTGTTTAGCAAATTTTATTGCTTCGATTTGTGTTTAAAAGTTGTGAATTGTGTGTTGTTGTGTAGCTAGTGGACGTGTCTGTTAGAGAGAAAGTGACGGTTCAATACATATCATGGGCGTGGGAAAGAGATAACGATATACACATATCATGCCCATAACGGCGTAGCAGAAGATTAAAGGATTGCTTATCACGAGCTACTTGTATTTGAGGTTGTCGAGGTAGTACAGTCAAGGACGGTTGATGGGTAACAACCGTTTTGGTCTTTTCAAAATGCCTTGGTTATCGGTTCGTAGTTAAACTCTGAAACTCTATTAAATATTCATAACCCTATTTTAAAAGTTCCCCATGTGTTACGCTCCAGCAGTCATTGACTGCACCTAGCGACTCCCTGCGTACTAAATTAGAATTATTGTCACTTGATTTGTGACGAACTGGAAAGACCTGCATATGATGAGATAGGTGAGTCATTTCATTGTATTCGATGTAGAGCCAGGATCACAAATGTTTTTTAAATGCACTATTAACTAAGCTTTTCACCACGGTTATGAATATTTAATAGAGTTTTAGAACTATGAACCGATAACTTTGGAATTTTGAAACAGCCGAAAGTGTTACCCACCAAATGTCCTTGACTGTACTAGCCCGACAACCTCAAATACAAGTAGCTGGTGATAAGCAATGCATAATCTCCTGCTACGCCGTTATGGGCATGATATGTGTATATCGTTATCTCTTTCCCACGCCCATGATATTGTTACGGCGTACGTGGGGGGTGGGTACCGATAGAAAAATGACACTATTACGAAAATCAAGAATTACACTTTATTCAGGCACTATAATTACACAAACTAATTACAATCGTTAAACTAACACCGCTAATAAACACTTTCACAATCACACAATCACTTGTTAACTCTCTTTAATTTTCTCTCTTGATGTTCACTGTATCACTGTTTAGTTGAAACTGTCCCGCCGACTCGATCGTCGCTCTTTATATACCACGGTACACAATCCAGAACATTCGAGTAGGTTCAGGTACATTCTCGAGTCGACTTCTAATAATAATAATTAAATACCTAACCGTCGCGTCGGCCGGCTCGCGTGTTTATACCTACTCCAACAGTAGGTAAGTAGGTTTATACCTACTTGTGAGTCGCGCGCGGCGGCCGGCTCGCGTGTTTATACCTACTTGTGGTGAGGTAAGGTAAGTACTTGTGTACTTGTGGCTTCCGAAATATACCACACTTTTCTCGATCTTTCGAGATCCTTCTACTACATTCTGACGCATATAGGCACTGTGTAGTGGTTTGTATGCGTCGACTTGGATACTGGAATGTTCTTTAGGCCTCTCGAATGTTCGACGTACCTCTACGGCATTCTAGCCGTTGTTTCTCGACCCCGGGGCGTAACACTACCCCCTTCTAAAACGTGCTCGTCTCGAGCATGATTATCTCCATAGTATCGGGCCAGCCGGTCGATGTGCACAACCTTGCATGGGCTGCGGTGATTTCTCTGTATGCGATATGTCACATCGTTGATCTTGGTCACCACCTTATATGGGCCCTCCCAGTTTGGTGACAATTTAGGAGACTTTCCCTTTTTGCGCAAGGGGTTGTGCAGCCACACCTGCGAACCTTCCTCGAATCCGGATTGATTAGACTTACGATCATAGCGTGTTTTCATTTTGTTACTGGCTTGAAGTCCATTATCTCGAACAAGATGGTGAACATCTTCTAGTCGATTTCGTAAGTCGCTCGCGTATTCTGTTATGGACATAGGCGTGTCTGGGGGCCTTCCGGTTAGTAAATCTGCCGGTAACCGCAGTTCTCTTCCAAAGTTCGCACATGCAGGAGTCATGTTTGTGCTCTCATGTGTTGCCGACCTGTACGACAGCAGAAAAAGAGGTATGTGCCTATCCCAATCCTTTTGATGACTATCAACCACCTTGGCCAAATGTCGTTCCAGTGTTTGGTTGAACCTTTCGACCATTCCATCAGATTGCGGGTGATATGGCGTTGTTCTCGTCTTATGGATCCCCATGATTCTACATGTCTCTTGAAACACTTGGGATTCAAAGTTTCTGCCTTGGTCGCTGTGTATTTCGAGAGGGACACCAAACCGACAAAATACCTCCATCACCAATTTTTCCGCAACTGTCGTAGCTTCCTGGTTAGGAATGGCAAACACTTCGGGCCATTTGGTAAAATAATCCATGATCACCAGGATGTACTTATTTCCGGCATCAGATGTTGGAAATGGTCCCGCGACGTCCAACGCTATCCTTTCCCAGGGTGCCCCAACATTGTACACCTTTAGCGCACCCCTACTGCGAGTATGTGGCCCTTTGACTGATGAACAATTGACACATTTCCTACACCAGTCCTCGACATCTTCGCGACAATGAATCCAGTAGAATCGTTGCCGAATTTTCATTAATGTCCGCTTCACACCAAGATGTCCACCGGAAACATCGTCATGAAAGGATCGAAGCACATCTTTTACCCTTTTCTTAGGGATAATCACTTGTAGATGGGCATCCTTTCCATTTGTCGATTCCCATTTCCTGCACAATACACCGTTGTGAATCATTAAACTGTTCCACTGAGCCCAGTAACTTTTTGTTGTCGTACTCAATGGGGCGACGTCACACCATTTTGGTTTAGGTACTCCAGATTTGACCCAATCGAAAATGGGTTTAATGTCTGGGTCTTCCTGCTGAGCTTGTTTCATGGCGTCGTCACTCCATTCATCGCTGACTGAATCCGTCCGCAACATCCTGATGCAGTCTTTATCCTCCTGTCTCAAGCAATGCTTGCAATCGTCCGGACAGGGTCTTCGGGACAGGGCATCTGCATTTCCATGCGACTTCCCGCTGCGATGTTCGATGTGGAAGTCATACTCTTGGAGTTGCTCAATCCAGCGAGCTACTTGACCTTCAGGATTTTTAAACTCCAGTAACCACTTCAAAGCTGCATGGTCGGTCCTGATTCGAAACTTACGGCCAAGTAAATATTTGCTGAAATGCTGTAAGGTTTTTACTACAGCAAGCAGTTCTCTCCGGGTGACGCAGTAATTTCTCTCTGGTTTCGATAGAGATTTACTAAAGTAAGCGATCACAACTTCCTGATCTCCCTTCTTCTGTGACAGGACACCTCCAATACCCGTGTTACTTGCATCGGTGTCAACAATAAAGTCCATGTCAGGAGCCGGGTAACCTAGAATAGGCGTTTCACAAAGCCTTTCTTTAAGGTGGTTGAATGCCAGAGCACACTGATCAGTCCAGACAAATGGTCGCTTTTCTTCAGTCAATTGGTGTAGTGGCTTGGCTATGTCAGAGAAGTTCTTAACGAACCTTCGGTAGTACGAGCAAAGACCTAGGAAGGCTCTTACTGCAGTCTTATCCTTCGGCATCGGCCAGTCCTTTACGGCACTAATCTTCTCAGGATCTGTCTGTATTCCATTTGCTGATATAAAATGGCCCAAATAGTTCACCTTACGCTTAAACAGCGAACACTTCTTGGGACTAAGCTTAAGTCTTGCGTCTCGTAATTTGGAGAAAACTTGCTCTAGCTTGGCGAGGTGATCGTCGAAGTCTCTGCCAATGATGATGATGTCATCCAAATATACCAGGCATGTATCTCCAAGTAGTCCTGCGAGTATTTGTTCCATTAGTCTCTCAAATGTAGCTGGAGCATTACATAATCCAAAGGGCATGACGTTGAACTGCCATAGTCCTTTGCCAGTAGAGAAGGCAGTTTTCTCTTTGTCTCCTTCCTTGATTTCTACTTGCCAGTAGCCACTTTTCAAATCCAACGTGGAAAACGACTTCATCCCATTCAAAGTATCCAAAGTGTCGTCGATTCGTGGCAAGGGATAACTGTCCTTCTTGGTCACATCATTAAGTCGACGGTAGTCTACGCAAAATCTCAAAGTGCCGTCCTTCTTCTTCACTAAAACGACCGGTGAACACCACGGGCTGGTCGAAGGTTCGATCACCCTGCTTCCCTGCATTTCCTCAATCATGCTTTCCACTTCCTTTTCCCGGGCCACTGGAACTCGCCGAGGTTACGTACGTGGGGGGTGAGGTTAACCGATAGAAAAGTACACCTATTACGAAATCAAGAAAATTACAACAACTTTAGGTCAGGCAACTATAAATTACACAACTAATTAAAATCGTTAAACTAGTAACATCGCTGAATAAACACTTTCACAATCACACAATGCACTTGTTAACTCTCTTAATTTCAATTCAATTCAATTCAATTCGTTTATTGCACTCATGTTACAGCAAAAGTTCTTAAATAAATAGCAAAGTATTAAACATGAACCCTGTGAGGGCAAAAGCAACAGTATGGTTTGTGTGACTCGCCATGTGTGAGGTACTAATTACACTTACTTCATTATAAACTAAATTACAACTAAATCCTACTCTTATAAACGTTAATATAATACTATGACAATTAATACAATAACAATAATGAACTATACTATTTCATACCAGTATTAGATAAGGAAAATCTTTAAATTCAAATTCAAATTCTTGGAGGAGTTTGCGGTTTTTGTTATTGGATTGGTAATGTAGACAATATTTAGTCCTGTAAAAATTCTTGGATAGAGTAAAAAGATTTTTGAATAAGATAGTGTTTAAGTTGGTTTATCTTTGGTTTTACATTGCTTGATGTAGTAATGTTTTTTTCTATTATTTTATTGTAAATTTTTACGCACATAGCAAAAGGACCTGCGTGTACCAATTGAAGTGACGAGGAAGGATTGGCTAGTCTTGTTTTGGGCCTTAGATTGGCTGGACGTGAGTAATTTGGAAAAAGTGCTTTATGCGTAGTAACAAACTTAAATATTTCCAAGATGTAGATACTTGGGAGAGTTAAGATTTTGTATTTAATAAAATAGTCTTTGCAGCTGTGTGTTTGGTCTATGTTTGCGAGAATTCTAATGCAACGTTTCTGAATAATAAATAGATCATTCAATTTTGTGCTGTTACCCCAAAGGATAATCCCGTATTGCAATCTGGAGTGAGTGTACGCATAGTACGCACTTAATGAGGCTTTAAGGTCGGTTGTTTTCTTTAACTCTAAAAGAGCGTATGCAAAGCTGGACAGTTTGGAAGCTATTTTATTGATGTGGCTTTTCCAATTTAGGTTGCTGTCTATATTAATTCCTAAGAGTGTAAATGTATCAACAGTCTGAATGTGTTTGTTTTTGTATTGATAATGTATGTTTAGTGGTATCTTTTGGTATGGTCGAAATTGCATAAGTTTAGTTTTTGTAAAGTTTATATTTAGATTGTGATCAGATAGCCAGGCTGTTATTTTGTTCAAGGTATGGTCAAGGTTATGTTTAAGGTCTATTAGGTTATTTGATGGAATAACTAATGAAGTATCGTCCGCAAACAGGGAACAAGCTTGGTCTATTATTTTAGGGAGATCGTTAATGTATAATAAAAATAGAATACAGCTGGTATTGCTGCCTTGAGGGATGGACCTTGTGATTTTTGTTATTTCAGATTTAACCATTGTTATTTTTCCTGTTGCCTGATTTTGATTTTCTATTTGTACAAATTGCGACCTATTGGTTAAGAAGGATTTAAACCATTCGTGTGGTGTGCCTCTTATTCCTATATCTGAAAGCTTGTTTAATAAGATATTGTGTAGAACTCTGTCGTATGCTTTGCTTAGGTCGATTAACAGACCGATGGCGTACTTCTTCTCGTTTATTATTCCTAGTATTTCTTGAACGTATTTAAATACTGCTAAAGTGGTAGAATGTTTTTTTCTGAAACCGTTTTGATTCTTGTGAAATATTTTAAAGTGTTCGCAATAACTGTATAAACGATTGTTTATTGCAGTTTCAAATATCTTAGAAAAAGAAGATAGATTGGCTATGGGTCTGTAATTATTGCAGTTTGTCAGCTCATCCTTTTTATGCAGAGGCTTTACTACCGCCAATTTTAGAAGTTCGGGGAATATACCTTCACTGAAGGATTGATTAATTAGAATTGTTAAGGGGTAGACTAATTCACTAGCGCATTTTTTTATTAAGATTGGGGGAACTTCATCGTGCCCACAGCTAAGTTTGTTTTTTAGGCTGCGTATGATCTGATATATTTCCCGAGGGTCTACTGGAGTTAAGAAAAATGAATTGTGGATTGGGGAGATCACTGGCCTGCCTGTGGGTGGTTTGCCCGATACTGCTCCTACTGATGTAAAGTGATTGTTAAAGGTATTGGCTATGGCAATTGGTTCTTGAATTAATTTGTTGTCAATTTTAAGTTTAATGTTGCTCTGACTGTTCATTGGTGTTTTATTCGTACGAGCTTTTACTATTTTCCACATGGATTTAATAACATTATTAGATTTTTCAATTGTCCTTTTATAAATTAGTTTCTTTGCATTCTTAATTATTTGTTTTAGCATTTTCTCATACTTTTTGTAATTTTCATGTAGAGTTGTATTCTTGGATTGTTCAGTAAGTAGTTTAAGGAGACGCTTGTTTTTACATGATATTTTTATACCTTTGGTCAGCCATAGTTTCTTAGGTTTGGTGTTTATGTGTATAGTGGTTTTTGGTATATGTTTGTTCAGAAGTTTTTGAATGGTGTCATGAAAGGATTTATAATTTTTATTTATATTCATGTTTGTGCTAAAAATATTATCCCAACTTATTTCTCCTAGTTCAGATTGGAACCTTATTAAGTTTGTTTCATTAAATATTCTTTTTTCTGTTGTCCACTTTTCCCTTCGTGCATGGTATTGAAAGGGTAAGTTTATTATTGTTCCCTTATGATCAGAAAGACCATAATCTTTTATGGTTACTGATAGCTGGTTATTTAAAAAATTGGTAAATACAAGGTCTAAGCAGGTAGATGTTGTGGCAGTTACTCTAGTGGGTTCTTTAACTTTTTGATAAAAATTAAAATTTAGAAATGTTTGTAATAAAGCCGATGTATTTGAGGATTGTATTAGAACGTTGGTATTAAAATCCCCGCCTATTATTACTTTTTTTTTGTGAAATTTATTGTTTAGAATTGTTAGCAGTTTTTGGAAGTGATTTAAATTGTCTGAAAAGTGATTTTTCATTGGGCAGTAAACAGTCACTATAACTAATTGTTCCTTACTAATTTCTATTGCACCTGCTTCAAATATTAATTCTACTGAGAGTTGTTTAATCTCAACGATTTCTTTGTATTCAATCTCTTTTTTCGTGAATA